>WYDF02024524.1:0-13053 GCA_009867245.2 Adranes taylori | reverse complement strand
TATATACATATATATATACATATATATATTGTATACCAAAAATAATATATACCTAGCTCCACTGTCCCCACTCCTTTTTGGCCACCGAAATAGAATTTAGTGTATCTGTTATAGATTTCGATAAACTTTGTGCGTCTTTTATTACGAAATTACTATCAAATTTGTCACATTGTAAACGCGGGTTACTATTCATAAATTCTACTAGATTTGCTTTTATTGATTCGTAATCGATGTTCTAGTACAGTCTCAAACTATCTAATGAAGCGGACCGGTATTTTTTGTCCCAATGTGTTGCGGACCGGTAAATAATTTAGTTGCAGTGAACTTTTAATGTAACTGACTCTAGGGACTATTAGTAACATTTATATAAAACCAACCCAATTTTTATGCACTTGATAATGGATAATAAGGGATTAAGTTAATAATAAATCAAAAAATTACAGGAAAATTAGTATTTTATTTATAAATATCAAAATAATAATAATATTAATAACAAAAAAACTTAATGGGAAAGATGAGCCTGCTTATTTTTGATCAGGTTTTTTCTTCGTGATTGAATTGATGACAGCCCACGCAAAATGGATGATAAATGCTCATACTATTTCTATATTTCGTTTTAATTACACTCATTATCGAAAATATGATATCACAGCGGTATGTTGTTTAAAAAAGAAGTAGTTTCTTCATGGCAATCTCTATAGATCAGGATATTCTGTTTTAACGTTTGTCCAAAAAGATGCAAGTGACTTATTTTCATTTTTGATTTCATGCCTTCGTCACCTGCGACAATTTATTTGCTCCAACAATTTATTTTCTATGACAACTGGTAAGTCTCCTTTTATTGGAATGAAAGGATTTCGTAGCCATCTATTGTCTTCTAGTGGGAAGTAAATTTCCAAACGTTCTTCCAATTTCGTCAAATGTTCAATAATGACTTTTCCTAGAGACGTAACATTAAGCTCTTGTCCTGCATCGTGGTGAATGCCTCTAAGAAGTTTTTTGCACTGAAGGGAACGGTAGTTCGTTCCGAAGCTCGAATACTCATAAAACGACTTTTCCTTTGGATAACCAACGCACTTCAGCATGTAACAAAAGATGCTTATGATCAGCTCCCATTTCATCGCATAATACAACAAATAACCGCGAGTTCAAAGCATTTGCCTTAATATAGTTAACAATCTTCACGACCTCGACGAGCACATCATTTAATTTCTTTTGTTCCCAGATTTTCCCGGTGAATGAAGCAGTGTGTCGACTTGCATTCAGGTGCAAGCTTTTCAATCTGTGTAACTACTCCAGAATGTCCTCACATCAGAACATACACCTGCCCAAAATTTGAGGTCCAATCCGCAATTATTGACTACGTGAGTACTTCTGAACTAGTGGTTTTATAAATTGTTATAAATATATTGTAGAATTAAACATTTATATTTAATTTTAAATTTATTTCAGTTAAATTTTGTTAATTTTAAAATTATGCTTTATATACAAACTAGGAATATAAATTGTATTTATTAAAATAAATAAGTAAAATATAATGAAAGAAGATTGCCGCCGGACCCGGAGCCAAATTCGGCTCCGGTTTGGTTATCATGTGTAATAACGACCTATTACTTTAATCTCACTTACAGAATAGGTACTTTAATTTAATCTTACTTGCGGTTCAAATGAGTAAACATGTAAACACACGAACGACGTGATCGAAAATAGCATTTCAATACGAGAGGCTGCCGCCAAACATGGTTAAATTATTTTGTTAATTTAAGCACGTTGATGAATAAGGAAACAAATTTTCGAATAGATATTTAACTTAGTCAAACTGTCTTACAGAATTTTATATTTACTCTACATATGTGAAGAAAAAAAATTTTGAAAGTGCTATGAACTATGCTCCAAATTACCAAAATCGAAAAGTGTTTAATGTGGAACAGAAAAAAATTCTAGGAAATTATATAATTACCTGTGCTAAGATGTCTTATGGGCTTTCTACTAAAACGAAAAGAGCTTTAGCATATGAAATTGCAGTGGTTAATGGTATCAAAGTTCCGGAGAGCTGGCATGCTAATAAGGAAGCTGGGTTGGATTGGTTGAGTTAGTTTTTTTCTAAAGAAATTCTAATTTAAGCATAAGACAATCAGAGAAGTGCTCACTATCGTGAAGCACATTATTTAACCGTCATTGAGTGAAACCATTTTTTCACGATCTCGAATGAGTTTTGTCTAAATCTGCATCCTTTGCTGACGAAACCCGGTTTTAGGCCCCGGATGAGACGGTCACACCAACAGTTATCAATAGAGTAATCGCGGAACAAGGAGCAAGGGGCATAGCAAGTGCTATTGCCGCTGAAAAGGGCATTTCACTTACAACTTGCAGTTTCATAAATGCAGCTGGGACTTTTATTCCTCGAGTTCTCGTATTTCCAAGGATCAAATTTAAACAACACATGTGTATTAATGCTCCGCCTGGTTCCATAGGGCAAGCAAGTAAGTCGGGATGGATGATGAATGAAATATTCCCTGATGTGTTAAAACACTTCATTAAGCATAAGGTCATCTAAAGATGACCGTACATTGCTAATAATCAATAATCATCAGAGGCATAATTCTATTTCGGTGGTTAATCTTGCACGTTCTATTGATGTTTCTATCGTAACACTTCTACCTCACTCTAGTGGAAACCTTCAACCACTTGACGTAGGTTGTTATGCACCATTTAAGAAGAACTATGCAACTGCAAGCAATTCATGACAGCATAGAAATCCGAGGCGAAGAGCAACTATTAATGGGGTTGCTGGCTTTCTAAATGCAGCTCATGCAAAAGCCATGATCCCTGCCACTATACTTAAGGGTTTTCGATATTTTGGCATATGCCCATTCGATCAAGACATCTTTATAGATAGTGACTTCTGTAGCTCAGTCATATATTGACCCGAACGAATACCCGATCTGATAGAGATACAGTCTGCAGATATATCAGAATTGAAGCTTGTTCTATAAGCTGATCTTACAAAAGTGGCAAGTGATGGTAAAAATTTATCGAGTTTTACTTCTCCCGAAGAATTTAAAGGGTTCCAAAGGCTAGGCATCGGAAAAATTAAAGGAAGAGGCAAGCAGAAAGGAGCATTGTTGCGACAGCCACTCCTGAGGAAAACAACATTGAGGAAAACTCGATGGCTCGTTGCTCAGCAAAAAAGAAGCTCTTAAAAAGTGTCAAAATAGGATAGAAATAGAAGATGGTCAGACACGGATTCCGATGGGGCTCAGTTTCTCAGAGGTGAAGACGGCGACGACGAGGTAGCAATAGAAAGTAATTTTTCGGATATTTCTAGCTGTTCTCTGAAGGAGGGTGAGTGGTATTTGTAGATAAAAAGAAAATATATTTCGTTGGAGAGGTCTTGAATAAAACAGAAGAGGAAATTGAAACAAAGTTTTTAAGAATAAGTTCAAAAGTTAAAGTTTGTTTTTTTTTTATCCAGAGGTGGATGATGTGTCCATGGTGACCAGTAAGTAATTGAAAATGGTGCTTCCCATGCCCAAACTTCTACTTGGCACGTAAAGAAGAAATCGATTCCTACAGTTCGAAATAATTTTAGCAACATTGATTTGAGATAAAAATTTTAAATATTTTTTTACAATATTTTATTTGCATTTTTTATCGTACCTAAATGTATTTTGTAACTTTTATTTTAACATTATTATGTAAGTACATACTTCTAATTTATTAGCAATTTTTTGTTTGTTTCATTGAGCCCCAACGCGATTCAAGACATGTTTCATTGTACCCCATGGGTGTGGTACAATGAAACAATATTTTCACGTTTTTGTTTTGACGGATATGGTTAGGCAAGTAATTTTGGTAATTGGGATAAAGATTTAATATATAGAAAGGGTAGTTAAGTATTATTTTTTCAGCGCATTCGACGTTAAAATGGTCAAGTTACTGCAAAAAATGCAAAAGTATTTCATTATGCCCCACGCTACCCTACATACATGAAATGAAACAAATAATTCCACTACACTTTCCACTCCACTACACTACACGCAGAACATGCGTACAATAACAACAAAGAATAAGTATTCTATTTTATTACAATTTATGCGGGATGCCGCGTTCGTTTAACACGCCAGCACTAAATAACTGATTGAATCCATTGTCGTTTGCGCCTACGTCTAGTTACGCCCGCCTCGCGTCTTCAGGCGGGGGTTACCTATATTGGATCCCCAAAAGGTGGTAATTACCTATAGCTTGGGAACCACTGTTCTAAAGACATCAAATATAGAAAACAAAATTAATAGAAAGGTATTGCCAAAACAAAGTAACAAGGTTTAGAATTAGACAAAAGTCAACGTTTGATTATTGCTTACTGAACATTGCCCGCAATATTGAACTTAAATATTTTAGAAGGTGCTACGAAGCTTCTAAAATATTAAGTTGTAATTTTTCGCGTGCAGACGCAAAAACATATACCGAGACAATACAATTTATGCGAATGAAAGTTTACTCATTGTGTTACACTTGGTAAGACTAAAACGAGAAACAAGTGTATATAGATTTTTCTTCCTAATCGATTATATTAGATTTATTTTATTATCCTGATACTTCTGAATGGACAGTGCAAGCAGGCACACTAAAGCACAAATTGGGATGTTTTATTTGTTATTTCTTTTCTCCTTTTTTTTAGACGGTCATTATTGTTCTTTTAGTAGGTTTTAAGGTTAAATATCTTTTGTCCGCGTGAATAAAATGCTATTCATGGGTTTTCTAATGTTCGTATTTTGTTTTCTTTCCAAATAATATGGCTTCTATTTATTACCAATACAAATAAGTCTCATTGTTCCATATTGTAGGGGATATAAATGAAATCATTTTAATTACATTATACTGTATATATTCTAAGTACTTTCAATGCTTATAACTCGTCTAACTTATTCAAGAGAGCAAAATTTTATGCAAATGTCTTCTTTAAGCATTATTTTACATCAATCTAATTATTTATATAAGTTAAATATTTTGTATTTATTTAGTCATATTGAATAGAATTCACCAGAGCACGTAAACTATGACGCTAGAAAATGATATAGAGCATTTACTTAAGCTTTACGGGCTATTTTAAATAATTATTATTTTATTTAGATGATTAATTTTGATTGACGCGAATAATACATCTCCAGGCATACAGTTAGCGAACAAAGCGAGTTTGTAAGAGGATAGTCTTGAAGCAAGTTCAAAGAGGTTTAAGCAGAACAAGTTCTATGTATTAAATATATGCATCTTTGTGCTACTATAATAATTATATTTATTGGCATACAGCGCAACTGCTTACAATAAATTAAAAAAGGCAATTTAAAAAAATCATAAAATTAACAAAAAAAAAATAATAATAGCGATTCTATCAAATCTTATATTCTACATAACTAACTACGAAAAGAAACAGGTGCCTCCCTACGCTTCCCACCCCTTTTCACACTTCCTTTCCCTTAATGCTACTTTCTCTCTCTTCACTACCCTTCCCTTTCCTTTATTGTTTCTTTAATATTTCGCATTATGCCTACCACCCTACCTTCATTTCACAAACACGCTCTCCAAGAACAGAACTACAGAACTAGACCAAATTGCATCGGTGCGGAAAGATTACTCTGGCAACCTGAATGCTGACCGAAATGCTATTTGTGGAGACCTGGGGAATAATGAGGTGGAACAGGATATATTGTTAGATGAGGTGAAAGTCGCAACTAAATTAACAGAAGGTAAAGCCGTAAGAACCAACAGAACATCAGCAAAAGTCTTGCAGGATCTTGACGAAAAGGGGTAAAAAATCTCGCACACATTGTATCACAAGGTTTGGAAAACAAGCTTATGGCCAGAAGACTGTTCAACTTCAGTATTGCTCCCCCTGCATCAGAAAGAGTCAGACTGTTTGGGAAAACATCGCCTAATAGTCCTGATGTCACATTCCAGCAAGATTATATTGTACATTCTTCATGTGAGACCACAAGTATTCCTGCTACATCAAATAGCCCCAGAAAAACCTATTTGTGAAAGGACTGGGTACTCGAGAAGAAATTTTAAATGAGAGATTGCTTATAGAAAAGGTCCGAGAATATCCGCTACCGATGTATCTGTGCTTTGTAGATTACGAGAAAACGTTTTATAACGCCCGTTTGTCAGGCTATGGACGACTTTAGCAGAATTTAGAGTACCATTTCATCTTATCATTCTCATTAAAAACCTGTATGAGAATCTGCAAACAGTCGTTAAAATCGATAACACTGTATCTGAAAATTGTTGCATTAGTAAAGGAGTTCGTCATGACTGCCTACTTTCGCTTTAACTTTACAAAGTGTATAACGGAGTAGTGATACGACGGACATTAGAGAACTGGAACGGCGAAGTAAATAATGGTCGGAAGCACTTTTCAAACCTTCGATTCGTGGATGATACTCTTCTAATAACCAATAGCACCGAAGAGCTTTTAGAGTTTCTTCAAAGACTGGAAGACGTAAGCCGAGACTATGGGCTCAAAATAAATTCCAACAATACAAAAGTCATGATAGTAGACCGAGATAACGAAAATCGAAGAGACCCTACAAAAATAGGGAACTTTAAAGTCCTCAAAAAATTTGTGTATTAGGGTTCTATGCTTCATAAGTCCGGCTATTAAAATAAGACGGTGAACTGAAATTGCCCGCTCAGCTATGAAAAGACACACGTTTTGTGTATTATAAATTATAATATAAGAATATAAGTTTAAACATTCTCTTAACATCTGGATTTGGATCATACCTCAAATATACTTTGCTATCAATTCAATGAACATAATAATTCGTATGTAGAACGTAAATAAATCGTAATATAGTTCAATGAGTTTTTACCTAGCTGATTAATAAAATATAGATATGTTTTGTAATTTAAGCGTGACCTAGAGTGAACTATATGTTTCGATAAGATTTTGAAATGGTAAATGGTACTTTTGCACTCATATTTCAAAACATTTTTACTATGCATAATTTCTACTAAGTAAAACATATTAAATCTTAATTATACGAGGAGTCTTTGGAAAAATATTTTATATATTTTCACTGTTAAGTTTTGATTGAACAGGTTATGTTAATATTAATTTAAACATTTTTGCGTTAGATGCCATTAAAGTTGAAACTAAAGGCGGATACACCCTTGTATATAAATAAGTATGTGTTACATACACTAGATGAAAACTAACAAAGATTTGGGAAGATCGAAATATCACAAGAAAAACGAAGACAAGCCTTCCAAAGTTCCTAGTTTTTCCCGTTTTTTCGTACATTTGACAGACCAGAGTAATTTGTTCCAACGACAGGAGATATGATGCGAATAGATGTAGGAGAATCGTTGCGTTTGAAATGTGGCGCAGGACGCTGCGAGTTCCCCCTGGACGGGTAGAAGAACAAATGTCTCCAATCTCCATCTTAAATAAGATCAAACCCGTACAAAGATTGTCATCGATGATATATGGACAATTTTTTTCAGGCATACCTCTCGACATGGCAGTAGGTAAAACTTGTTGTTCAGGGAAACCCGGAAGGGAAAATGAAACGGGGTCGATTCCCAACTAAGTGGACCGATATTCTTTCGAAATTAACGGAAACAGTTTCACTAAAGCAGCGCGCCAAGCGAACGACCGACAGACCGGTAAATCAACTGTTAAACGAATAAAACAGAGATTATAGGATTGCCCTATTCAACGTCAACATCCAGCGTAGTCATCAGATGTCGGTCACGACGTTGGAGGAAGAAGAAGGTCGTCCGATAGATCATTGGCCCATATTTCTTCAAAAATGAAGGCGGTGTCGCTGTTTCCATCAATGGCGCCTAATATGGGACGAGTTAGGAATTTTTTAAGTACAGTTGTGGAAATCCATCCAACCCTATGGTTCCAGCAAGATAGTGTCACAGCGTATACTCTTAGGGAATCTCTTTGGCGGACGCTTTATTTCGCGCGTAAGTCAGTTCAAATGGCCTCCGCGATCACCTAATTTAACCGCTCCTGATTGTTTCATTTGGGGATATTTGAAGGAACGAGTATATGTCAACAAGCCCAGAACCATGCTTCAATTTAAAAACAACATTCACAATGAAACTGAGGCCACGAACCTTCAAATTTAGAGAAATGTTATGGAAAATGTTTTAGAAAGAGCACGTATGTGCGAAGCCGAAAATGACCGCCACTTGGGGGATGTCGTTTTTCACATCTAATCCAAAAGAATGACCTTTCAGCCAATATAGTCTGATAGTGAAATTTGTACAAATTACGTAATATAATAATCTTTTAATCCGAAGATATAGACAATGAATCGAAGACTCTAGAATATACGAGTCAATGTTCTCTAATGAAGAGTCTGTATATACAATGACATTCTTTATGTTTTTGTGCTGAATAGTTTTGCTAGCGCTCTATGTGGCAAAGAGTTCAACATAAGTTGTAGAGCAGTATTCAGGCATTCTAAAATCCTCTTTGTAATCCATTGATGGAATATAGATAGCCGTCGCAACGGATTTGAACGGTTAATGAACTACAGAAGCATCGATGAAATATCAGTATACTCTGGAAACATATAATTTGTAGAATGCTTGCATTGCAGCAATATTGTCGTCACTTGATGCCGTAAAGACAGAAAAAGTATATATACCTAAGAATTTTAAATTCGACTTCATAACATGGAAGTTTATCATTAGATATTATAACTCCTCCAAGGGGCATAATATATCTATAAGAGTTTAAAATAGGTGGGATTTTTATTTCTTCTATGAAATTATATCCTATGAAGGCGATTTAACTCTTGTAAAAATTCAAGAATATGGGACTTGTAAAGAAGTTTGTTGAAGCTTTTCCTAT
Source organism: Adranes taylori (assembly GCA_009867245.2). Lineage (NCBI taxonomy): Eukaryota > Metazoa > Arthropoda > Insecta > Coleoptera > Staphylinidae > Adranes > Adranes taylori. The sequence continues at coordinate 4,181 of WYDF02024524.1, read as the reverse complement.
GAATTCCGTTCTCATCTTGATGGAATGTTTTCCACATTCCACCTCCAAAGCGTTGATGGGAGAGGATCTCATAGCTCCAATACATATTCTGAGCGCCGTATTATTCTGAATGATTTCAATATGCATCAAATTGTGTCTACTTTTATATCTTGGTATATAAATGATCCACAATCCAATCTAGTTCTGATATAGGATTTATTGAACATTAGTAAACATTTCGGATCAGAAGAAATCCAACATACTCTAGCAAAAGCTTTGATAATACTTTATGGCATGTAGATGACAATTGTTCTATACATTTGTTAAAGAACAATGTACTGTCAAACCAGGTCCCTAGAAATTTATGACACCTAATCACAGGAAATGATCTATATTGGATTTTGATGCTCATGACAGGGTTGTTATGTATTTTAGAAAAAAACAATACATGAAGATTTATTATGTGCAAGAATCAAATGTATCGAATGTAAATAGATATTTAATTCAGTATTTTGTACTGTATTTTGTAATATATGTGTATATTCTATTGGTCCTGAAGCCGATAAACATATATCATCTGCATACTGCTAAACTTTAACTGGACTTGCCACATACTTGCCTAATTTATGAGTGTAAGTATTGTTTAATAAAGGGCTTAATATTGAACCTTGTGGCAGACTTATCCAACATTTTCGGGCATGGTCTTCTCCCCTTATCTTAACAACTTTTCAGATATCAGTTTATAAATGATATTGATCAATATGATTGGAACATCCAAATCCATTAACATATCGCACAAAATTTCCGGCATGACCAAGTCGAAAGCTCCAGATATATCTAAAAATACATATACAGTTCTTTCCTTACGTAGAAAGGCTGTTTTCATGTCTATATATACGATTCGAAACGATTCCGTCTAAACTTCTTCTCACTTTTCAGAAACCAATTTGATTGATATCCAAATTTTATTTTCTTTCCATCCACCTATCTAATCTGTTTTTTATTATCTTTCAATTGACTTTCTAGATGGAGAGGTCGGATTGTTGTCTGGTTTTAAAATAAGCACCATCTCTAATTCTTTCCATGATTCCGGAAGCCAAATCCGTTGGGAATATCGTTCAATATCTGAGTGAGATACATTTTATTCAAGACCTCCAAATTTTTCACCATACTATATGGTATTAGGTTATTACCCACTGCGGAAAGTTTTGTATTAAGTAGAGTTATATTTCGTTCTTCTAGTGTAATTTGTTTACTTAGTAAAGTAGCATTATATGTAACCCTGCCCTCATACTTCGCCGTCCAAAGAAGGTGGACGAACTGTGGTGATATTTTGCTCAAGATTTCCTCTTTTACATTTCCCTTTGCCAAACTAAAGAGATCGGAGTCACCCTATTGATATCTGCAGAATTTCTTGAACCACGATTTTTTATTGTTTGAAGAAGGGTTTTTGTTTGAGCAATTTTCTTTTTAGGTAATTATTTTCTTTTTAGGAAATATAAGGTAATTATTTTCAGATGAAATTATTTGAAATTATTTTATGCTATTCTTTCTTTAGATGCCTATTTTTCCTTTCTTTAGAGGTCTATGTTTATTAGATCACGCTAATTCCGGAATAAACAGGTTACTAGCTTCTTGGATAGTGCTGACGAATATATCGTAGGAATTGGCATATGCACTCAAATTAAGGTAATTGGTGTAATTTTAAAGGTAATTTTAATCAATCTGCTTTTTATAAATTCTTTTTTTTCCCTTTTTTGGATAAATTGTACCGGTCTGATATGTGTTGCGAAAATGATCACTTCCATATGCATCTGCTCGAATCTCCCAACTAATTATTATCGTTAAGTCACCCGAACAAATGTTTAAATCTACAACATTGTTTCCTTCAATTGGTGGATTCAATCTGGTAGGTTTACCATTATTTAGAATTACGACATCTTCCTCATTAATGATGTCACCTAGAATTTTCCATTCTAGTTATCGCTGGAGTTGCCACATAAATTATGACATGAATTTAAGTCTCCCAGTGTCACGAATGACCTTAGATTTTTCATAATATTCACCAAAAATTTTTTAGGAATTCCGACGTGAGGAGGTATGTATAGACCAAATAAGGTTAACTGAAGATTATGAATTTTGATGTTGACGCATTCATATCCGCTTCTCTTATATTACAGTTGTGGTTGATTATTTTGAAGGACAGATTGTTTTTGATTATAAAAGCTAGCACCTCTGCCTGCGGTTCTACCTTGTCTAATCATTGGGTATCCAGCTACAAGGAATTGTAGTGCCGGATTTAACCACGTTTTGGATAGTACAAATGTGTCTGGATAAAATAAGTGAATGATAGATTTTAGATCAATTGAATTAGAAGAAAGACTCGCATTCCACTGGACAATTATGAGGTTAATTTGTCGAACCAGCTGGCTGAGAATTGGGGATCATGTTCCGCAGGTAGTTGAAATAAATAACTTTATGTTGGAAATTAATTTAAATAAGTAGGGATTCATATTTGAGTTTAAAGAGGAATTCATAACTTTACGTAGTAAATTTTCACATCTATTTCTTATAACATTCCCAAATTTTCCATCATAGATGAAGAATTTGAGGCTACTTATGACACTTTACTTATACCTGCGTTACTTATTCTTCTGTAGTATATACCTTAGAAACAGAAATTATTAGGGAAACATTAACGCTTTATTTGTCTGAACTGTGACGTACTCATACAATCAGTTAAAACAGTCCAGGCATAAAGAATGTGTTGTTGACATAAAACTGCCTTAAAAATCCAATTGTGAAACATGTTTTTTCATGGACAAATAAAGTCCTATTATAAACACAAAGTTTACATACAGATATCTGGGTTATTAATTGAACAAAATAATGTTGCCATATTTCTGATAGTTTCCAAGTACTCGTCCTATATATTTATTTCTTAGCCTTTTCTAATATGACTTAAAATAATATTTTCATTATGTTCTATATAAAATTTTTCAATAATAATAATCTTTTTCAATCAACTTGATGTCAATATAATTCTTTTTATGACTAGATTGTGTACAAGAATTTTCGCACAAAGCCAAACAATCAGAACAGCATTTCGAAATTATTCTTCTTGTTCCTCATTATCTTAACAAATATCGAGAAAAGGTTATTTAATCTCTCGTTTAAACGGAGCGTAAAAAAATCAGATAATGAAAGAAAAATAGAAGTTCCAATATTCGGTTCTTTCTAAAGATTTATTCAGATCCTTCTTTCCATGTTTTTATATAAAAGACAAAATGAAGTATCTTTATGCCGATTTCTTTGTAAATATAACTATGCTATACAGAAATATGTGCATATTTTACATTGTATATAATACATACTGTAAAAGAATATCGCAACAATAGGCAAAATTGAAGAAATATATGCTCATGAAGAAATATATATTCGGTGCATTCATTATTGAACAAAAACTGTTCATGATGGCTAAGTAAATATACACTAATGTTGCAAGAAAAACGCATAGAAAAACAAAAGGGTTGAATTTAATACAATGTGATGCAAGATGCAGGTTAACTTAGTCTATATTTTAGTAATTTAACTAAATATCAGCAATTACATAAAGGGATGAGAGAAAACGGCGAGCTGCATTATTATCCAAAATTAGGTACTCAATATGGGGCGTAGTACGCGGTATAGAACGCGATTTATGAAGTTCTAATTAAAATTATATCTTTAGTCAGTGAAACAACATAGCATCATAAATTGCTATACGCATGTGCGATCTTTCTAATTATTCGCTTAGCTATTAAAATGCAAGAAGAGATCAAAAGAATTAAGTTGTTTCAAGGAACTTTGATCTTTAACTAATTTCAATTATTAATTATAAACACTATTTTGGTTAAACTTGTCTAATCATTGTTTCAATATTAATTATATTTTATTAAACTAAAATGTTTTCTTTAAATTAACCTCCAATAAGGCTCAGAAGGTTCTGATTATTTTAATCCATCTGCAAACCCCTAAATCATTACCCCTTGAAAACGGGGCGTGACAATATCATCATCATCATCAATCAGCCAATATTCGTCCACTGCTGGACATAAGCCTCACTTGATTGCTTCCACATTCTCCAATTCTGTGCCTCCTGTATCCAATTTGTGTGGATACATTTAATATCATCGGACCATCTAGTTGGTGGTCGTCCTCTG
>WYDF02024513.1:0-13054 GCA_009867245.2 Adranes taylori | reverse complement strand
ACATATATAGATTTATATATTTTTTATTTATTTATTTTTTTGGAAAATATTTTAGTTTTGCAAGTGAAATTTATCAAACTCTCAAAAAGCAATTGTATGGCTTTGGTATATATAATGTAATACGAATTCAAACCAGTCGTCTTTTGTTTCATTTAAAAAAAATATATGACATGACCGAGGGAAATAAAGGTCAATCACATGTGAGATTTTAAAAGCAAAAACAATTGTCAATCATATGCAATGTATTATGTGGCTGTGTACTTACGTATTCTTATTGACATATGTAATCTATTACCGTAAAAACAAATAAAAGAAAATTTCAGTTTTTAGGGCCTGTATATTTGGAACTATAAGAGTGAGATCCAACATATGCTGTATCATTGTAAAGCAAATCGGAAGGGCTACCAAAATATAAGAGAATATACAGAGTGTTACTAAAAAGTTTTTGAAAAGAAAAATTATTGCTCAAAATCAGTCAAGTATATTCAGTTAATCATACTGGCAAAATTGAGGCTCTCTGGTCTTACATAAGCTCCCCAAGTTTTGTTTTTCCAGCATTTATAGGAACCGAGATATTTAGAGTAATACACTTTTTCGTCAAGGTCAAATTACTCCGTTATGACGCTAGGCCAAGCGATTTTTTTTAAACTCTCTTAATCACTTAAGTATTAAAGGAATTTCCGACACAAGAAATTAAAAAAAAAATCTTGCGAAACTTTTCGAGAAAATGGACCCTAAAGTTAGCAAAACAAAAAACACCCTCTATATATATGTTAAATTGTCATTTTAGAAACAAAAATTCAAACAAAAGAAAAGGGCCTTTATGTAGGCTACACGATAAAGTTTATTCAAATGTCCTAGCTTTTATCATTCCTTAGATATTTCAAAAAGTTTGTTGAGCTTCAAACGTGGCAACACCGCTTCCTATACAATTTGGCAACATGGGACTGAGCTATTTAATGTAGTACAATAGCCAGTCTCAAGTAAATCGATCGAAAACTTTACAAAACAAAAAACACCTTGTATATATCAGTTCATGTTATATCAGTTAATGTATCAGTATCAGTTCCTGCAATGTTTCAAATAAAATTGAATGAACTTTTGGTGGCATATAGAATAAAGTTTATTCAAGTGCCTTATCTTTTATAGTTCCTGAAATATATCAAAAAGTTGTAAAGTTTTAAATGTGGCAACATCGCGCTCTATACTACTTGCGGGGTTGGCAAGTACTTTCATTCGACGTCTAATACAATATACTGTATGCGAGCGAAATTTCAGTCTTCTAATTTTAAAACTAAATTTCTCAATAAAATAATCATTTCGAACCCCTCAAAAATTTTTAATGTGTACCTGCAACTTCTAACAACATTTATTCAATTGCGAAAGCAGTTTATACAACGTAAAATAATTGTTCCTGTAACTTTGCATGTATGATCTATTACATATGGCTTAAATATATATAATATGATTGTTGCATGTGGGTTGCCATGGCAAGTTTCAAATTTTTAAGTTATTAAGGGTCATATATTTGAAATATATAACCCTTATCATTGTAAAGCAAATCACAAAGGCTACCAAAATATAAGAAAATGTACAGGGTGTTACGAAAAAGTTTTAGAATTGTTTTTATTTTCAAAATGGGTCAAGTGTATTTAGTTGGTCATACTGGAAACATTGAGGCTCCTTGGTGTTACATAAGTTTCCTAAGTTTCATTTTTCCAGCTTTCATAGGAACCGAGATATTTAGGGTAGTACACTTTTTTTTAATGTCAAATTACTCCGGTGCTGACATGCGATTTTTTCAAACTCGCCTAGTCGCTTATGTATTAAAGGAACTTTCGACATAAGAAATTAATTATTTTTCCTGAGATATTTCAAAAATGCTTTCAAAAATTTCAAATTTTTATTCGTTTTGAAATTAGTTTTCTACTTTAACCCAGTATAACTGTCAATACGGTCAAAAATGACATGAACAGGACCATATCTGTTACGAACTACAAATAGGTGAAATGATACCTAATTAAAGTTGATGTATTTCGGGTATTTTGTTTATTATGGTTTGATATCCGCAATGGAATTCCATTATTTATGAACCTTAGCAGTCCCAAAGAACTACAATGCAGAAAAATCGAATTAAACACTTCAAGAGTCTCACTCTGCGATCCAAAGCAATTTGATGCCGACATAGTCGCCAAAGTGGTCACCATTCTCTGTGAAATTGCACCTCTAAACTAATGCTTAAACTATAACTAAAACTAATACTAGCTGAACGCTCCCTACCCCATTTTTTGTGAAGTAGTGCTGAAACTATAACTAAAAGTAGTACTAGCTGAAACAAGTATTTTTCCTAAGCCACCGCACTACTCAGTGTATCACTTTTCACACTGACATTTCAGGTATTGTCAAGATTTTCAATCGACAGTATGAGTCGAACTGGCACGCTCACCGCACCCTCATTCGAAATAGATTAAGAAATATCTAAATTATTAGAAATAAACATGAGACGGTTTCTTGTGAACCTCTCGGCCTTTTCCTTCCTGTCCTATGTGAAGTTGCCGCGCAACGAAGGATCTGTGAAACAATATCGTAACGATATTGTCGATATCAAACGAAGGTTGTGGAAATATGACGGTCTCTCTAAATAGGTTTTAGCAAAGTCGAGGTTACTTATGAAGTAGATCAAGAAGTATCTAAGTTAGTAGAAGTAACCATGAGGTTTTAGGGCTGCTGGAAAAAACGCTCAACAGAGTAAAACGCTGTATTATTTTCATTTTTTGTTGAATTTTATTGATGAAAAGTCAAAATGGTAGCACATTAAAATTTCAGAATAAATTCATTTTTGTTCGATATGACTTCCTTTTGCCTTAACTATGGCCTTGAGTCGGTCGGGTGAGGCATTGCACGCTGCACGAATGTGAGCCTCCGGAATGCGCGGCCATTCCCGTTGAAGTGCTGTCTTGAGCGCATTTTTTTGTGACAACCTTACTCTTCTAAGTGCCCCTGATAGAGAAATCCAAGGATTTGAATCCGGAGAATTTGCCAGCCATTGTGTTGAAGAAATAAATTGCGGAACGTTGTTTTTCAACCATTCTTGGTTGACGCGCGCTTTATGACACGGCGCAGAGTCCTGTTGGAACGTCCATGCTCTGCGGTCGAAATGTTTACGTGCCCAAGGCTTCAACACAGCTTTCGAAATAGTTATCTTCACGCCACGGTCGAAAAATACGAGTGGAGAGCAAAGACTTCAAAGACTTCAATTGCATCCGTTCTCTCGTTATGTTCAGCTCAACAGCCAATTTTTTACCACTGCGACGGGGATTTTGTTCAATTCGAGTCTTTACTTTTCGAATCATTGCTGTTGATGTTGCTGTTCGTTTACTACGACTTCCTTTGCACATTGAGATGGCTTAGCTTGGCTCGAACAATTTGTACTTGTGGCTTTCCAGCCTAATATAGCGCAATAACTCTGCTGCGTTTGAATTCCATGTAAGGAATTTATTATTTCCGTTTTAACTTAGACGCAAATGCTTCAACACATTGAGAAACAATATAATGATCTGTCATTGATGTAATTTTGAGTGCTCTGTCATTGTTGCTTTGACAGATATATCGGTGTGAAGTTAGTTGCAATTTATTCCAGCAACCCTGTAGTTTATGGATTTTAAAAGATTTATGATTTATGAAAGGAATCATGTATATTTTCCCTCGGGCCTTTTCTTTCTGTCATACATAATAGTGCCATAAAAGGCATAAGGACCATAGCTGAAGGATATATGAAACAAGGTCTTACTCTCGATATGAAACGAAGGTACGCAAATATGACAGTCACTGTAGATAGATCTATGGAAATGTGAGGTTAGTTATAAAGTATACAAGCAGGATTAAATTATTAGAAATGATCACGAGTATAGTTTATGAATTTCTTGTAGAATCATGAATTCATGATTCTCAGCTCTTTCTTTTTTGTCCAATATGAAGGTACCGTAAAATACACAATGATTCTGTCGACATCATACGAAAATTGCCGAAATTTGACAGCCATTCTAGAGTGAGTGAGTCATATATATTCAAAATTCGAATCAAACAGTCTAATCCAGCAAGCACTTATAAAACGTTTTGGCTCTCGTAATCCTCTTTTTGTGTCCAAATATTTTTCTCTGACGTCCCGATCAAGCTGAAGCTAATCAGCTTTGGCAATTATTGTGGCAAAATGCATGGTACCGTCAACCGTGCGTTCAAGCAGTGCTTTATCAGCGTGTGACCCCAGGATCATGACTTCTAAGTGACAGGTTTTGCATGCGTCTCTAAGGCTCGTTTCATATAATGGAGTGCAAACTTTATACTATTTTTATAATAACGGAATTAGCCTACTAATTAACTAAGTTTATGGTTTCAAGGTCAATAGTATATTGAAATTGAATATATAAGGAAACCTTTATTGGGTATATTAACAAACAAAATTTACAAATTCAACATCTAGCCATAAGGATCGACGGAAACTCAACATATTTTCTTATTACCTCCTCTTCCTTAAAAACATCCCTTTTCATCTTTCTGAGTTACCCCAATTTCTCTCCATTTTCCCTAATATCTTTCATTACACACTTATTAAAATTTCTCCATTAACAAAGTTTCAATTTCAATTTTTTTTGTTCCCATCCTTATAACTTCTCACAATACTCCATAAAATTATCTTCAGTATTTCCTCCTTGAAATCTTTTCTCCAAATCAATTCACACATACCTCGCATCCATTTTGTGTTCTCTCTCCCATTCAACTCCATATGTATAAAGACTTTTATTGGTATAAATTTAAAAAATTTGCAATAGTTTTACGAACTTAGTAACTCACTAAAATTTTAATAATTACTCAAAACAACACATTAATTTATGGTTTTTAAATTTGGTTTTTTTAAATAAATTATATAGTTTCCTATTCACTTTCACTCGTTTCCTTTCATCCTCAAAACACGATGCACGAATTACTAGCAATTTGAACCTCCTTTCCGTTCTTAGGTATCCTCACGCATAAATTCATCAAATGGCCCCATTTTTTTCCAAACTCCATATCCTATTTATCATATCTTCCTTCATCCAATATCTATTTCCCCTTCTCTTATTCCTCCACATAATTCAATCAACCTCGTCCTTCATACATAAATCAAACAATAATTATTCAAGTTATTCTTCTTATTAATCCTTTTTCGATCTTCCTCCCTCCTCTTTCAAATGCCCTACTTCCAGTCTCATATGATTATACCTTTTATTAAATCAATTATCTCATATATTCTCCTTTCTTGCCTGCTTCCCTATGTCTTTTACCTCTTGAATCGACCTTTCTTTCATTTTCTCATTCCAAACATTTCCATATACACTTCTTGTCATCCTCTCTTCATCGTTCATTACCAGCCATTCATACTTTACTATTTTCTTAAAACCGTGAACCTTTCCAGTTCATTTAAAACAATTTCACTCGATACTGATTCTTCTATACCTAAGATTCTTTCTATATACCGTAACTGCATTCTTTCAATTTGGTATGGAATATGCCTTTAATACGTCTCTGTTTAATACGTCCATGTGACAATTTCTATCAATAGAGTCAGCTGAATACATAAAACTGATCTACGCCATGCGCAAACTTTTATCTTAGATTACACAGCCGATCGTTGAATGCATATATGAAGCAAATCCGTTAAATTAGATAACTTATCTTTATTATTATTATTACTATTATTATTTTAACAACAAATGTGAACGGTTTCAAATACATGTTTCAAATCTGTCGCAAATTTTTATATGTAGTTTTGTGGATTTGATTTGTTATAATGCTGGCAACGTCGTGACGGTGTAGCTGTCTCTATGGCACAAAGGAATCTTTCGCACACTGTTGCATTTAATATTTGCCGACCTTAATTTACAGTTAATATTGTAAGTAAACATTACGTGTATGCGAACATTGATTTAGACGTCATTTTTAAAGCAATAGTAAGTTCCGGATTTAGGATAGATTTAAGGTTAGGGGAGGTTTAGGATGGCGGATTTACAAGATTTATGGTTAATCGAATGGACAGTTAAAGCACTTCATGTCTTAATTAAGCTAATTTTAACCTTGAGACACTACAGATGTCATAAATTACAGAGTACCCTAAATATTATTTTATATGAAGTAAGCAACAACAGGATTGCTAAATTAATAGTGCAATTAATCCAATCAATTAATTAATATTAACTTGTTTTAAAACAAAACTTATCTTTTTAAGTCGCCACAGTTGCGGTAAATATTTATTAAATGATCACCCAATTGTTTATGGTTTTAACCATTGTTAATAGTTTTTACCTGTCCCAAAATATAAATCTGAATCGTAACAAATAAATCGTCAGAAATCGTAACAAATGGCAGTGGTCAATGACATTTATTAAGTTGAGCAATGTGAGAAATGTGCTGCAAAATTTTTATGAAAGAGAACATTCTGTATCAACTTTGTTTCTGAGTTCCTCTCACGATTCATATTTAAAGATAGTGTGATTTACATCGTCAGTATCGTCAGAGATACTCTGCAAAACAGTTATGTCCGAACAGGACTTGTGTCAAATAATAATCAATCGCACTATGTTTTCTGCTTATCCATTTTCCTATGTTTTGAATTAACCTCCTAGTGCGAGTTACATTAGGCGACATGTTCCAATCTGATCACCAAATGTCAATTCTCTCATTGCTATTCAGTCCTTCGCCCCTCTTGCGTAAATTTTCAATCTGTCCAAGTACAACTACAAGTACAATTGCTACAAGTACAACTCTCTAGGCTTTATTTAATATATTACGCACAGTGGTCAATTCAGTTGCTTCTGGCCACTCCGGACCCGCATATAATATGACTGATATACCTACCGAGTTTAATCACCGCCTTTTACTAGGTCTTGGACCTCCTGTTCTGGGCATTAGTTGCGTATATCTATTAGTCATTTCATTGCTTTTTTGAAGCTTGTCTAATGTGGCTGCAAAAACTCAAACTTCTATCGATTATCACCACGAAGTATTTGGTTTCCTTTTGGAAATTGATATTATAGTCCCCTAACAGCAATTGTGTAGGTTTTACCTTTCTTCTTCCAGAAAGCATTATGGCTTCTATTTTGTGTCTGGCTATATAGTCGGGCTGCATTTTTTAGCCGATAAATAATCCTTTTACGTGCTGTTTGAGTTTTAATTTGCTCATTAATTTTTCTGGCTTTTGCCATGAGTACAATGTCGTCCTCGAAGTCAGTATGATAATTCCTTCGGGTAATTTAATATTATTTAGATCATCGTAGAACAGGTTCCACAAACTTGTGCCCACAACTGAATAGTTCCAGCCACCTCTGATAACTGTTTACTCCATATACTCGCTTTCTTTCTCTAAGGTAACTAGATAAAATACACTGTAGGTAATTAGGCACCACCCTTTTTTCAATTCACGTACGATATTACTGCAGGGTCACCCAATTAACCTTTTTAATTGGTTTGGCAGAAAAAATGCTCAAAAGTAATCCGTAGGATAACTATTGTCATGAGGTTCCTAACCACAGTCTAGTGTTCAATTTACACAGCTGGTGACACCTATGCCTCAGCCGTGTCTCTATTCATCTTATCTATCTCTCCGCTGGGTCTAGGAGTCATGACCACCTTCTTTACTTTGTATTCTTAGTCAGTTTTTACTATATATGCGTATATTTTATTACTCATGTATGTATTACTCATGGATGTCGTATTACTACTGACAGTCGTATTACCCTTTGACTGACGTTACGAGACAGTCATAACTCTTACTGCCATTCCTTGCGCAATTCGAGCAGCATTTTACTTGGACTTAAAGACTTTGAAGACGAATCGTTCAACCGCTTCCCAACAGCTTTTATCATCCACCATTCTACTGACCAGGCTATCCACGCTTACTGGCTCTCCCAGTACTAGCTCTCCCAGCTCACAATGATTGCAATTAACATCTAAAGTTTTTCCTATTCTCTTTAAATAACTCTTAAAAAATACTCCGTGCCCAGCTAGCAAGTGTGTAAGCCAATAGCTAAGTTCCCCATATTTCCTTGCTATCCATGGTCCAAAATTCTTAATAATTCTACGAGTCTAGTTACTAGAATCCTGTACACTCCATCGTGTTTCCACCTGGAAATGTTTTCTTCCCTTTGTGAGCGGCATGCTAAAATTCTCGGCTGAGCTGTTTTTACGCATTCAAAAACACGCCCTCTCTCTTTCAGCAATAGATCTGCTGTCATTGTTCCCGCAAGTTTTTCAATAGCCGGTGTAGCAACCGTACAGTATGCTCTAGTTATTCTCAAATTTGTGCCTCTCATAGCCTTGCGCAATATTTCTCTATTTTCGTACTGAGGTTTTCGTACATTTGCTTTTCGTACATTGTGTGAATGTCGGTGCCGCATACAATAGTGCGGATTGTACCGCACTGGATAGCAACCGCCTTGCTGACTGTTAAGGACCTTTAGTGTTCATGACGGTTTCATGACGATATCATGACGGCATAAACCTGCCTATGTGGTTCGCAATGATGTTAGCTTTCCGTGCCGCGTTAAGTACTTGTTTAGAGTGAGCGGGTTCGCTTCAACGATCAACCCTAGATATTTCAGTTTTTTTTACCATAACTGCTGCCCCTGAATATTAAGTGTCAATATCTCTTCATTCTTTTGGTCCTTTCTAGCTGTGGAAAGCCACGCAGCTTCTGTTTTATGAGGAGTACCAATCCCTTAGTTCCCAGCCATTCGACAATATTGCCCGCGACGTCTTCAAGCATTCTCTTCATCTATGTAATATCGCGGTTCATTGCTACTAATGCTGTGTCGTCAGCAAAAGCTACGCTTTGTACGCGTGTAGGCATTTTCCAAGTCAGTATCTCGTCTTATGCGATGTTCCAGAGAAGGTGTCCCAAAATAGACCCTTGTGATACGCCTGCAGTCACATTATGGGTTGCTGTATGTGTATGGTTGCTGTAACATAGCAAACAAATGTGACGAAGTGTCCCGCTTCACCAATGTTAAAATCTGGTCACCTTACCTTATTACTCAATCCTATTTGAAACTTTGTATTTGATTCTGAACTTTCCGTGTTATGTTCTTCGTTTCTAGTGCCTCCATAATTGTCCGTCATGATATCGTGTTAAATCCATTTTTAATATCGAGAGTGACTATTATGCAATGTCCCCACTACCTGGTAGTCCGTGATTGCATTCTGGCGCTATAGCAGTGCCGTCTTTACAATTTATGTGGCGCTGTGCATTTTATATATTTCAGGCCCCATACAAATTAAACGTTAAAAGCATACAATTTTTGTGCCCCCCCCCCTAAAGTGCGAGGCACCTGGCCAGTGCCTAGTGGGCCCATGTGTAAAAACGTGATTGGCTCTATCCAGCACCTTCCGTACAGCATCCATCGTAGACTTACCTTTTCAAAATCCACATTGCCAGTAAGATAATCTGCATTATAGATTTCTTTATTAAGCCTAGTTCCTTTAATCAGTTCAAATGATTTACTAGCGGAATCCAATAGGCATATCGGCTGGTATGCAGCTGGATCGTTCATATTATTGCTGTTTTTCTGTATTAGCACCAGATTGGCATTTTTCCATCTGATCGGGTATGTCCCCTCATTCATACACTGCGTAAAGACTTTGGTCCAAACCGCAGGATTTGCGTCCGTAAAAGTTTTTATAACTTCACTTGGTACTCCGTCAGGACCAGGAGTCGTCCAGCGAGTCATCGTCTTGCTACTTGAAACTTCCTTGTTGTTATCGGATTACAACCTACGTTTGTCTTATCCTAGTGTCTGGTTTTACCTCAGCTCTCTTCTGCCTTTTTTCTTGACAATTAGTGTATACAAGAAAGAGTGTTTCAACATTCTTTGTAGTGCCTCCCGTTACAAATACATCTGGACTTATTTCCTACTGACTTATTTCCTACTTTTTTTGTTACGATTTGATATTGATAACCCCACGGATCATTGTCCAACTCATTATGTAGTTTATTTCGAGATCTCTCCTTACTACGGTATATTCTCATTTTAATTTGTTTCCTGTTTTCTTGGTATTCTTCTGATCTTCCGATTATTTTCTTTATATTCAGCCTATCTACTTTACTATTGTCGTGCCGAGCTCTTCTTTTCCTACACGTTTGCAATCTTCTTCGGCTGGAAATTCAGTTTGAGTCCGCTAGTACGAATTAACCTGTGTAAAGAAAACCTAACGTAATCTAACCTAAACCTAACTAATCTGCGTAAAGAAAACCTAATGCAACCCTAACTTAACTAACCTGCGTAAAGAAAACCTAATCTAAACCTAAGTTAACTAACCGTGTAAATATAACCTAATCTAACTATGCGTAAAGATTTGGCAACTTATTATCTATTTGCATCTAGAAAACATGAAATATGTTTTATTGCGCACAATTTATGTACTCATTTTATTCAGTAATTCATGTCTCAGTCAGTCCTATAGTTTAGGACAATTTGCGAACCAGAAGGTCGGCAAAAATTTGCTAAAAAATTTTTATGGTTCTTATACCTTTCATCAAATGTTTTCAACTAATGGACTTAGGTTTGAAGTTGTAGTTATAATGAAGTTGCTATGTTGATTTGTTGGTAAAATTGTTTTAAGTAAATAAATGGTAAAGTAAATGTATTTACTCTATAAAAATAGATTAGTAACGTAATCGGTTTCATTTGACTTAGTCACTCATCTTCAGGCCTTTAATGTGCGATAGAGTTACATATTACCACAATTGTGAACATGATTTGAATAACAAAAGAAAAAAATGATATTAATTGGAATCAGAAGCGGATTATGGTTGGTTGAGACCCGGGGCCCAGAAGAAAATATTGGGCTCTTTCCCTAAAAGAAAACTGTATAATTTAGATTGTTCGGGACCCCTGCGACCCTCATTAAATTTGGCTTTGTTAACAATGCAAAAGAATAATTATAAATCTAAAAGGAAAACGCAATACGTTTAATCCACTACACACAGTCTAAGTATATTTCGACACCTAGCCGCGCTTTCGTCTGTTTTATGTTTTGGTCTGCATTTCCATAGAGCATTTCCGTCTATCATCATAAACTTCGCTGTTTGTCCGTTATTCGCACACTCAAGAGTGCTACAATAACATAATTCGATTATTTCTGCGCTTCATATACGGATATCGAGCAATTTTGTTGTTGTTTGGAGCATTATAAGTAAATGTCAACGTCTAATGTCGACGTCTAGTGACGAGCCTAACCAAAATAAAATATTATTTTGTATTCACTAGACTCGTGGCGGCGCGTTATATATATATTTTATTTAAATTTCAATATATTTAAGTTCATTGTTTCCTATTGATTTTTTTTAAGAACATTTCGTTTAATTATAATAAAAGATAATCGTTTAAATACTTAATGCTTAACAGTAACCTAATTATGCAAATTTAACTAGAGTTTCTCTATCAAATTAAATAAAAGTAAAACTATTTTTCAGCTAATCATTTTAGTTACGTTTCGTGTTTAAAGTTTGAATCATGTGAAGTGAATATAAATACCTGAATAGTGAATAGTGAATATAAAGGCATTTAACTAAAAATAGATTTCAAATCTGCGAATCAACACTTGGTAAGTAGAGGTTATGTCTAAAAATACAAAAACCAACTAGTTTGAACATTTATTTTGAAGCACGAAAAAATTTGCACGATTTTTAAAATTTGAAAAAATCTTCGCCCAAAATCTGAAAAAAAATTGTTTATGTTTTATAGGTCTTTGTAATTTTCACCGGTTTTATGGATATGTATAATGTTTTTGTGTATATTACTAATACGTTGCTAATAAGTGCTCCATAAAAGATGTTCTGGATTCATAAAAGTTTTCTATTTCCACGGTTTGGATCCACGGTTCTAAATACAACCCTATGATTAAAATCATGTGTAACATGTTTTGTTGATTTCAACGTGGTTCTTATTTTTAAAGCCAGACCTGCTTCGGTTAGTTCCAGTTAGAATATATTTAGTTTAGTAGATTAAAAACCCAAAACTGTTAATTAAAATGATCTACCTAGTTTTTGGGAACCTAGTTCTTGATAAAAAAATTTAAATTAATTAAAACACATTATTCTTTTACCTGATCTTTTGAAATCAAAATATCAGGGAATGTTCTTAAATTTTTTTATCAAGCAATAGTTTCCTCAAACTTAGTAGGTCTTTTTTATTAAAATGTTTTTCGTTTCATTTTTATCCTGCTAAACTAAATATATCATAAGTGAAACGAATCGCGGCAGGGCTGCTTTTTTAAATAAGAACCATGTTGAAATCAACAAAAACTGTAAAAGATTATTTTTTATCATAGAGGGTTGTATTTAAAATACAATTTTGAAACGATTTGATGTGAAAAAATCCAGGTCCGTATTTAAAAAATAATGTTGATGGTGTTACGAAACGTTGTATTACATAAGTGTTTACGGTAAACTTAAGTATGTTACTTACGTAACAGAAAGCTACTTTAATATTATCAAAAATAACTATGCTAGAGTAAATTTTTGCAAATTGCACAATTTCGTTTTTTGTAAATTTTTAAAATACAGTTCTGAAAATTTGAAGTCTGATGTTTCTTATTTGTTTGTTTTTAATTATCTACATTTTTCTCTATTTAACCGTTTCTCCATTTCTTCTACTTTAGTATATAGTAATACTGTCTCAATTAGATAGTGTACACCCTGTATAACTTTGTATCGATGTGAATAAATGTTTAAACATTTATGTTCAAAATAAGCGCACATATTAGAAAAGCCATAAACTATTTCGATTCTTCTTATGACACCATCTCCTTACGGAGGTTGGCGATCCAATTGGCTATCATTGTACGCGAAGCCGCTGCTCTGAAAATTTCTGTTGAGGTTCTTCCGACCCATCTGCGCAGATCCTTCAACCACGAATTCTCCGACCGACCGATCTTTTCCCCTCGATTTTTCCCTCGATTATCAGGCGAAGAATTTCATAGCGCTCTCCTCTCATAATATGTCTAATGTACTGCAATTTTCTTT
>WYDF02024502.1:0-13054 GCA_009867245.2 Adranes taylori | reverse complement strand
TATATTGTTGGGAGATTGGTGAGTTTGTTTAGAGGAGGCTTTAGGATTTATCATCCTCTTCAGCCTGGAACTGGTAACTGATATTCTGGTAAGCTGATATTAGGCTGAGTTGGTCTTTTATATGTGAATGTTTGGTGATGATAGACTCTTTGTATCATAGAGGTGATGCTAGCTCGAAACATAATAACGGTTTTCAAAAGCAATTAGTGACATTCGGTGTTAAACAATAAAAAAACTTCCGTTGAAGCCATGAATCGTGCAGATAGGAAAACTCCAAAATCATAAACGAAACTATATATGTATAAAAAGAGTTAAAATTGCAATAAAAATATTGGGGTCAACAAATGTGTATTTAAACACGAACTCATTATAATTTATCTCTACGATCGAACGACGCGAGTCACTAATGGGATTTATAATTGTCATGATTTTATACAACTACTGCCGGTATTAGTTCGCAAGTTTGTCGGTTGCTTTATCGTAATCCCTTTAACGCGCGAAAACAACGAACTTAACAAAGAGGGCGGAAGTCAGACCATATTCGTGTTGAAATTAAAATAATGTTTCTCAGAATTAATTAATTGTCTTTATATAAATTGCTATATTCATTTGTTTTTCACGTTTGAAATCTGTTTACTCCCTCAAGCATCTACTGGTTTTGTTAGTCAGTCTGAAACGTATCTTGCGGTTTTTACAATGAATTCTGAGGGTTTGCCTAAAATATACTGTTGCCAACAGAATGTTATATATTTATTTCGTTGAAAATTACTTATGTTGAATCAATTTATCCAAACCTCGGGAATACGTGTGGTGCAACGCGTTTAAATAATGTCAAAAATTTGTGAAAACATGCCTTGTTTTCCTTGTCCTTCAAAGTTAATAAAGTAACAAAAACCTGGTGGAAAATCGTCATATAAGATCTCAACATTTCACGCGAAATCGTTCGTTCAATTCTTGATCATTTGGGTCATGAAACACGTCGCTCAAGGTGATGTTAACTGTCTCTTTTTAACTACTTGGTGTTGTAAATTGTAAAGAATTGCTACCAGAAGGACAAATGATCAAAAAAGAGTAGTTTATCACCTAAGAGTCATAATGCGTTTACGTGTTCGATCGCAAAAGCCCCAAGTCTCAGCCAAAAGCTCTGACAAGGCGTTAATAGTGAGAGAAAGTTGTTATTACTCCGTCCAACTTTTATTAAAATCATGACTACATTAAAGGCGTTTCAATTCAATTGAATCCTTAGAACATAATTGCCTCAAGAAGCTATTCCGGAAAATGCTTTCCGAAAAATGCTTACTTATGCTTGAGAAAATCTTGAAGTAAAGGCATATGTGCATTACTTCAAGTGGAGCGTATTTTGAAAGCTACAAAATGAATTTAGGATTATTTTATCCGTTTCCCCATCCGTGGGAAGTTAGCTAATAACTCCAGTAAGCAAAATTTTACCAAATATATTCAAAATGAAAATGATTTTTGACTAGAAATAACTAAACCAAATTTAATAAAATTTGTTCACATTTTCCCACATTTTTCTATAAAATCTCATTGTATCGTATATATCAAATGTGCTTTAATATACGCCCTAAGACAAGCGCTCCAGTTGTGAGGTCAGACACGTTTCTTTGACAAATCAATTAATTACATATTAATAACACCCAAAATGTAATTATTTGCAAAACTTTTCGGAAACAATGTTAAACTTTGCATTTAGTCGACATAGGTGTATGCCTACCTTATGCCTGGGATCAGAAACAACTTTTTTTGCCAAATGAACTAAATACCCATGAAGAACATATAATTATCAACATTATAACAAATTTTCAAGATCTGAATACTTCAGAACTTTTCAAAGAAATTCCTAAATTTTTCGGTTATTCGATGTAGATGTAAAAATGCATCTTAGTGGAAACACGCTATGACTGGGGTCAGAATAACCTTTTTTTTTTAATTTTCAAAATGTAATTATTTTTAGAACTTGTCAGAAAATTTTAGAACTTGTCCTTAAACTTTGTATGGTATAAAAAATGCATTTCATGAAACATACGCTATGACTGGGGTCAGTTGATTAAAAAACGTTGAATTAATGTTGACTTTAACGCCTAGTTGGAGCAAATCAAATGCAAGACTGCGAATATACTCACAATTCAAAAGACAGATTTGATCATTTAATTGCAAATTGTGGCTGACGAAATACGCGATTATGCTCGCACAATAACGAAGACCACTAATTCAAAATTGCGTGTGGCTGACATTATTTATTTATTTATTTATTTTTTGTTTTGCGTAGGAAGTGGAGAATCTTCGTAAGAGGAAGGATGCCCGGTGCATCCAACAACTGTGGGATTTTTACCCACTAAACTCCACTCCCTGTTGGGATTGTATATTGTTGGGAGATTGGAGAGTTTGTTTGATTTTGCTGATTTTGCTGAGGAGGCTGTAGAATTTATCATCGTCTTCAGCCTGGAATTGGCATTCTCCAGTATTTCGTTGATCTCGCTTTACAGCCAAGATCAACGAAATACTGGAGAATAACATACAGTTATCAATATCATATTGAATTTTGAAGATATAATTGTTTTCAGAATTTTTCAGAAAAAATCTTAAATTTTGCGTTTATTTGATATTTGCAGGTGTAAAATGTATCTTATTGGAAATACGCTATGGTGGGGTCAGGAACCACTTTTTTGGAAAAATTAAATGAATATTGGAGAAGAACATAATATTATCAACACCTTGAAAATGTTTCAGAATTTGCCAGGAAAATTCTTAAACTTTTCGTTTAAACGATATATGTGCAGTGCACCTTATTAGAAAAAGTTTTGGAAGTTCTGAAATAATTACTTTACACCTATATCGTGTAAACACAAAATTTAAGAATTTTTCTGAAAAGTTCTGAAAATAATTACATTTTGCAACATTTGATATCCCGTTAATAATTATATGTTCTGAATGAGAATTTAGTTAATTTTCCAAAAAAATCTGACCACAATCCTAGCGTATTTCTAATAAGGTGCACTTTATACTTATATCGTCTAAACGCAAAGTTCAAGAATCTGTCAGAAAAGTTCTGAAAATAATTACATTTTGAAAATTTAATATTTCATTGATGGCTATATATTCTAAATTAGTGTTTAGTTAATTTGCCAAAAAATGTTGTCTTTTATCCTAATTATAGCGTATTTCTAATAGGATGCCTTTACACGTATGTCTTCTAAACACAAAGTTTAAGAATTTCTCTGAAAACTTCTGAAAATAATTACATTTTGAAAATTTTATATAATTTTGGAAATTGTCCATTTTTAACGAATATTTAATTAATTTGCCAAAAAAGTTGTTTCAGACCTCAGCCATCGTGTATCTATTTTAAGATGCCTTTACCCTTATGTCTGTGAACTCAAAGATTAAGAATATTTCTGAATATTTCTGAAAATAATTACATTTTGAAAATATTATTTTCCAATGATAATTGAATTTTCTGAATTGGTGTTTAAATAATTTGCCAAAAAAGTTGTATCTTACTCCACTCATAGCGTGTCTCTAATAAGATGCCTTTACACTTGACTTCAAAACGCAAAGTTAAATAGCTTTTTTGAAAAGTTCTGCAAATAATTTCATTTTGAAAATTTGATATACTCTTGATAATGGTATGTTCTCAATGAAGTATTTAATTAACTAGCCAAAAAGAGTTGCTTTTGACACAAGGCATAGCGTATTTCTAATTAGATGCATTTTATACATATATCGTTTAAACGCAAAATTTAAGAAATTGTCAGAATAGTTGTCAGAAATTGTCTGAAAATAATCACATTTTCAAAATTTGATATACTTTTGATAATTGTACGTTTCCTAATGAGTATTTAGTTAATAGCCTAAAAAAGTTGGTTCATAGCCCAGCCATAGTGTATTTATTTTAAGATGCCTTTACACTTATGTCTTGCAAACGCAAAGTTTAAGAATTTGTTTGACAAGCTCTGACAATAATTACATTTTGAAAGTTTGAAATAATTTTGATAATTGAATGCTTTTCATGATTATTTAGTTAATTTGCCAAAAAATGTTGTTTCTGACCTCAACAATAGTGTATTTCTAAAACGTAAAATTTAAAAATTTTTCTGAAAATTTCTGAAAATAATTACATTTTGAAAGTTTGAAGTAATTTTGATAATTGAATGCTTTTCATGATTATTTAGTTAATTTGCCAAAAAATGTTGTTCCTGACCCGAGCCGTACCGTATTTCCAATAACATGCATTTTTACACTTATATTGAATAAACGTAAGGGTTAAGAATGTTTTTGAAAAGTTCGAAAAATAATTACATTTTGGACATTGTTATGTGATATTAGCAAATTTTTAATATGTAATTAACTGTTTTGTCGAAGAAACATGATTCTGACCTCGGAAATGAAACGCTTGTTATAGGGCGTATATTAACGCACATTTCATATATGCAATGAGATTCTATAGAAGGGTTCTTTGAAAAATGTGGGTGAAAATTTGCAAATATTTTCTTCATTTTTGTTTTTCTGATTTTTAGATTTTCTGAAATATTTCCTCACATCAAAAAGGATTTTATTAGGGTTTTTTGATGAATACCTTAGGGTTTTTTAACAATCCATTATATTGGATGTCTTACACAGTCAAAAAAATTTTTATAGTACTTTCCAGGAATTCTAGAAATAGTCTTGTAGTTTTTCTTAATGATTACATTTACTTTACTAAACTATTTAGTTATTAATTTGATCTAAATACGACTTAGTAAGCAATTTCATTTTTCAAAAAACCAATATTTCATACGTTGATTATATTGATTATATATTATGTAAATATAAGATATTTAAAATAAGATATTATCGCTGTAATAATATTGTAATGAGATATAAACTAGTTTTGAATAATTGCTCGCTGCGTGTGATCTTATTCAAAAGGGACGATGATATTGATTTACATAGAATAAATCAAATCACGTACAGTATTCAAGCTGATTTGAAAGAATCATATGCTATAATTATTTTCTAAAAATTAAAATTTAATAAATATTGAACCCGAACTTCCCAATTTACATACCACTTTACATACACTAAGCTAAAAATAATAATAATAGGATTTTATTTTGATAAGTTCTAGACTTGAATAAAATGAATATGTTGATAGAAATTTTGCTTAATTTTTATTTATTATAAAAAAGTTGATTTAGTTACAAAATTTAAATCAATATTAGATAATTTACTTTAAACTAATTGATTTATATTTTAAAAGTAGGGAAGAGTAAGAAAGTAATTTTTATTTAAATATTATGGATTTAAATAAAAATATATATTTAACAAAAAATTGAATTAAAGTTTATTTTTATAATTAAATTTTATAAATAAATTTTTTAGTCCTCAATAAATTCTATTGGATATAGAAATATTTTTATATAAAGATTTTAAATTTAATAATAAATAAAAAATAATAGAATTTTATTTTGAAGTTATAAACTTGAATAAAATGAATACGCTAATAGAAATTCTGCTGAAATTTTGAAATTTTAATATTTTCAAATTTCAAAATTAGTTTTAGACTTACTTTTAGACTTGAATAGGTTAATACAAATTTTGATGAAATTTTTTTATTTTGAAATCAAAATTTAAAATTTCAGCAAAATTTCTATTAACGTATTCATTTTATACAAGTCTATCATTTCAAAATAAAATCCTATTATTTTTTATTTATTATTAAATTTAAAATATTTATATAAAAATATTTCTATATCCAATAGAATTTATTGTAAACTAAAAAATTTATTTAGAAAATTATAAAAATAAAATTTAATTCAAGTTTTTATTAAATATATATTTATATTTAAATTCATAATATTCAAATAAAAATTACATTCTTACTCTTCCCTACTTTTAAAATATTTTATAAAAATATAAATCTATTATCAAAAGTAAATTACCAGCATTCTATTAACATATTCATTTTATTCAAGTCTATCACTTCGAAATAAAATCCTATTATTATTTTTTCTTTATAAAGTTAAATTATAAAAATAAAATTTAATTCAATTTTTTATTAAATATATATATATATATATATTTATTTATTTAAATCAATAATATTTAAATGAAAATTACATTCATACTCTTCCCTACTTTTAAAATGTTTTATAAAAATATAAATCAATTATTCTAAAGTAAATTATCAGCATTCTATTAACATATTCATTTTATTCAAGTCTGTAACTTCACAATAAAATCCTATTATTATTTTTATTTATTATTAAATTTAAAATAGTTATATAAAAATATTTCTATATACAATAGAATTTATTGTAAACTAAAAAAATTATTTATAAAATTAAATTATAAAAATAAAATTTAATTCAAATTTTTATTAAATATATATTTTAATTTCAATTCATAATATTAAAAAAAAATACATTCTTACTCTTCCCTACTTTTAAAATATTTTATATAAATATAAATCAATTAGTCTAAAGTAAATGATCTAATATTGATTTAAATTTTCAAAATAAATCAACTTTTTATAATAAATAAAAACTAAGCAAAATTTCTATTAACATATTCATTTTATTCAAGTCTATAACTTCAAAATAAAATCCTAATATTATTTTTTATTTATTATCAAATTTAAAATATTTATATAAAAATATTTCTATATACAATAGAATTTACAGTAAACTAAAAACTTTATTTATATATAAAAATAAAATGAATTTAATAATATATTTAAATATATGAAAATAATTAAATTTTACTCATAATAATGAAAAACCATTATTATGAGTAAACGTTAAATCCGCAAAAGGAATACTTTTATGTTAGGCTACGTCAAGAAAAAGTATTGATTTCATATTATTATCATCTTATTTGGAGACCCATTAGAAAACATTGCTTGCTACGTATCTGCATAAATTGCAATATGTTTATGTAGACAGAAATTCTAAAATAAGATAACTGATTAACAAGATCATGATTAATGCCTTGCAACCACCGTACTGAGCTCTAAAATTAATGTATTCGTGATAGTTGGAAACGATTATTCGTTATTATTTACTATATTTATGAAAAGGTTAGAGTAAAAACACTATTCATTCAATCGGTCATACATCTGATAACAGATAGTCACGACAAAACGTCAGTGGGGTTGAATATTCGAATAAATTATCATTATTTCAGCTCTCCAGTACATAACATGCAGCAGTACGTCATTCAATGCAGTGCGGCGAAAATGACGTCACAAGTGCTGCGAATTTAGTTTTCAATAAAATATTGAAAAAAGGATGAAAATTATAAGAATGGTGATTGAAAAAATTGAAATTGGGAATGATGACGTGTAGAAGGTCACTTGGATTTCATTGGTCGAGATTCTAATACCACAGCAATATATAAAGAAAAGTCTGTGAACGAAATCAGCTTACAGTTCCGAAATGCACTAGAAACAAGTACACCTGACCATATTGGACCAATAAGTTAAAGAGACCAATAAATCCAGTAAAATCAATGGAATCAGTGACATGTAATTAATTATTTAGTGAAGCCTCGTAAGTACCACCTGAATATACGATTAGCACCTACCTCTTAATTACTTGTTGAGACTTAGATGCTGAGATGCGTCAACTTTAATAAGACTTCAAAAGAGTAACAGGTTCACAAACACCAGTTTAGTATTAATTCGGCCCGATATTGTAAAGGAGGGTAAGAGAACATTCCGTTTACCATTGAAGGAGCCCATCATATTTTGAATCTCCTATAATGAATTCAGCGTAGGATAACATCATCAAGGCTTGGAACGTCTCTGGAATTCGTGTTTTGAATTTGCCGTAACACCTTCGGTTCAGGGCATGAGTTGGTTTGGATCAGATTGGTTCAATTTTTGAATTTATATAATTTTTATGAATATTTCTATTAGAATATGCCCGAATTTTTTTTTTGTGAAATATTGTGTGTAGTGGACTGTAAGGTCATATAGCCAAGTAGGTAATATCAAATCGATTTACTGAAAAGTATTTAGAGACATGATACAGATATAGTGAACTTAACAGGGTAACGATCCTTTTTTGATTTCTAAATTTATGTGTGGAGAATTTCGGCTAAGGGATGTATAATTAAGGGAAATTAGATTATATTGTTTAGGATTGGGGTTTTGTAGAATTTTTTTTTTTTGGGATTTGTGAGATATTTTGGAATTTAAATATTTGAGCAAAATAAGTTTTGCTCAAAATAAGCTCACGCAATTTTAAATCAGGGAATTTTTGAAATGCATAAGTATTTTGAGATAAATAAGATTTATTATACGTCGTGTAAATATACACGGCGTGACAGACAAATTTCCGTAAATGTTAATTTGTGTGGTCCTATTTATATTGTCACGTATTTTTTAGGGCGGAGGGTTGTTCTCTCCGACGTGACATGGGTGACAGGGGACTTTTTATATGGGTTAGCGTAGCAATCCCTTGGTCACAGTTATAGGTACCTGAACTCATTCGTTATTCTATAAGATAGCACTTTAGTTTAGCTATTTCCAGCAAAGTTATTAATTGAATAATTGATGTGGAAAGATCTACTCTAAATACCCCAGTTAGCCACTATAATTTAGAATAAACCACTAGGGCGGACCATCGCTAAATTGGATGAACCGTTCTGATTTAATTGTGCCTTTCGTGGCTGAGTAATTACTGCTAACGTCAATCCTTAACGATATTCATATGCCTTAATAATTCAGTCAGCAAAAATGAAACATTTATTAAACTTAATTAAATTGTATTGGTCTTTAAAATTTTTTACATGAAATTCAATGACATGATCATTCATTTCCCATACGTAAAATAAAATATTCAACGCTTTGCAATTAATAAAATAAATCAACACTTGAATAAAAGAGACTTTGTGATTTGTTCAGTTACATCAAAGAAATGATAGACTAGGTACTTACAGATTTTGCCGCTGTACACAAACTATTTATTTCTTATTTTAGAGTAACGCACCATTTAATTAATTATTTATTTGTATTTCTTTTGGCTTTATCTTGATCAAACTTGTTGCAAATTAAACTCGACTTTACTTTATTCATCAAAATTATACTCAGGTTGTACTTAATAAATTTATGATCACACTTTAATTAGACATGACTTTATTTTTTATTTAATTATTATTTTAATATTATGTTATTCCGGATTATTATTTCGCCACTTAGTTCGACATTCTAACGCCCAAAACCCCCTTCCACACATCGAAATGCATCTCATTAGCGCATTCTAGAAAATTTTCTATAACACCTGTTGACATTGGTCAGTGGACATTGTTCCCTGTACTGCTTCTATGTACAATTGATTTGTTCAAGATGTAATTAATTAGCATAGGGTATAATCAATAACTAATATTTATCTTCGTACTTTGATCATAAAATAGATCTATAGTAAGTTACCCGATGACTGTCCGTTTATCTAAAATCATATTTATAAAGCTAAACCTTTTATGGTGTCTTTTAACATATTCCCACATATTTTAACATATTCCCCTTCCTTATTTGTGAGTACTTAATGCCCAATCCTTTTGCATCAACCTAAACACGAACGTGGACAAATCTCCACTTTACAGTATACAAATTGTAAAACTGATTGTGAAGGTAGTAGTTTTGTCGACAAAAGTCTACTTATTTTGTTAAACGTTTTGTTATTGTTGTACGTAACCGATTTTGATTTTGCTGATTAAGCCATACTGCCGAATAGGACACCAATTTTGTAAGGCATTTTTCCAGAAGTTATAGTAGTGAATTTTTTTGATTATCGTGCACTCATGAACTTTATTGCTTTCAATTTTTCTTGAAATTATGAAATATAGAGATATTTATACTTTTTTTTTGTAACTTGTAAATTAAAAATTCAACAAAAAAATAGTAAATTCTCAAATAAATTTTTAAAATAAATTAAAACTATAAAATAAATTTTTACTTAAAATAATTATTGACATATTCACAAATAAAATAGATAATTATCACATATTTAAGATTTGGTTTAATTTGAATCTTCCTTCGCCAATTATGTTATCCTTCTCCTATAAGTGTTGTTAGGTTTACATCGCTTGTTGTAGTGGCGCCCAAAGCAAAACAGGAAGTTAACGAAGCGCTTTAAAGAACCACGATCCGCTGCGGTATATATATAACCATCATCATAGTTGATCAAAACGTAGAGGAAGAAATCCCATTTAAGCCATTATTAGTTGTATCATAGACTGAAGGAATAGGCGTCATAAGTAACATCCAGCGCCACGTATGTATTATAACATCGATGAATTCGTCACCATTAGTTTCCATTCTACTTGTGATCTTATTTATTAATTTTGTTTTATTTCATTAAACGAACTTTATATTAAACATGATAATTTAGTCAGTTTAACTCATAACAAAGATCTTTACCATTAAATAATGAAATTAATATTTCTGAAACTTAAAAAAAATACATCCTCGAATCTGGGAATCGAATCTGGACCTCTTAATTTCTGGACAGGTACAGACCACTATATTAACGAGAGCACTAATCCAACGTATGACAAATGTGTTATGTAATTTATACAAGCGATGAATGGTTGTTTTCAAGCTACAATAATTATTAAT
Source organism: Adranes taylori (assembly GCA_009867245.2). Lineage (NCBI taxonomy): Eukaryota > Metazoa > Arthropoda > Insecta > Coleoptera > Staphylinidae > Adranes > Adranes taylori. The sequence goes on along the minus strand of WYDF02024502.1, from coordinate 2,433 downwards.
TTTACAATTATTAATCTTAAGATCTTCGTTATGAATAAAACTAAATTATCACTGTATAATATCAAGTTTGCTTAATAAACCCAAATTAATAAATAAGATCACAAGTACAATGAACCACCTGCCTAATGATGATAAACACAAAGATGGTAGGCAAGCAAATATACATAGCCTTGTTACGGATTTTTCTGTTAAAAAAGCAGGATCGTGGTTTTGTTATTATTCTCTTGGTATACTCATCATACCGCTTTGTTTTCGTAACATAAATAATGCTTTTGCATAAAACAGAGTTATTATTTTATATTGATCACTTCAATAAAGTGGTAGGTTAACACATGTAGAACGCAATAACAGATTTACAAAATGATGTTTATTGCAAATATTTATAAGGACTATAAGCGCGGTAAATGACTGATACTTTATTGTGAAGCCAATTATAATTCAAGAGATATTTAGGGTGATCCAGTATAAGATTCCATTAGGAAATTTATAAAGATAAAAAGTATTAGACTAAATTTTAAGTTGGTTTTTATAATTATTTGTTCTTCGTCCCTGAAAATGGTTATGACTATTGATTATGTTGAGAAAGTTATTCAGCCATTTGAAGATGTGAAATAGGGAGTTGTGTATGATGAGGGTGACTGGATCACGTTTACTAGATCTTACTCTCTGTCACCGAAGTAATACCGGAAGAGTGGTGGACGACGACGGTGAGCCTCGCGGGTGGCTGACTAGAACCATCCTTTTACGCGAAATCGGTGGTAACGGCACGTCACCAGGTGCTGTTGGATGGATCGGCGAGCCAGGTAATGATGATGAATCTGCGGGTTGGTTTGGTTCTGGAATTGAGTTTGGTGGCTCTACCACAAGGCGTCTTTTGGCGACATAGTCTGATGAGTCTTTTTGGGTTTCATTTGCGTTGGTTTCTTGCGAACGACTTTTGGCTGCTACCTTCTTTCTCTCACGACGGCTTCCTTATTTACGCATCGAAGATACGGTTAGTAGAAGGATGAGTTATGAACGTAAACGTGAGAAAAAGAAAACAAACATGAAGATAAGACATTCAAAAGAGTCATTCATATAGTCATTTTATTGTTAATTACGATGTTCTCACTTCACATCCGAACAACACAATTCCCAAATTGCGTCTCCTGATGCTAGATTGCACGGACCTTTTATAAGGAATTCTCTGGCGAGAAGTTGGTTCTGACGGTCGGCTGATCGGTGGCAATTTGTGTGACTTCGGCGCCGCGATAGGCGTGGCCATAAGGAAGTTGCTGTGGCCATAAGAAAATTTTAGGTATTTTGTTGGCAAAAATCTACGAAGAACATAAATGGCGGTAGTTTCTAAACGGTGATGAAAATAGCTTTACACGACCAAAATCTTATGGAAGTATTGCATCAAATCCTTTCAACTAAACTCCGTAGAATTATCATCCAATAAAATCAGTCGAAAACAGACAATGGTGAGAATTTTAATGACTCTTTAAAAATATGGCGGGTGAATGTACGTTAAGGCAGGTAAGAATCATATTGATAATAAATAGCTTTCGCAAAAGCCAGATACAAAAAAGAAATGCGGAGATATCTTATCGATCTAGATGCTTTACACACACATCTGCATCAACAAGCTTCCCGGCTGCTCGTAAAAATTCATTCGACACGCCGAAAGCATTTGTGATATAACGTCATATAAGCGGCACGCTTTGAGCATAAGCGCGTGAATACCGGCGTCGTTTGATGATTGTTTTCTATGCGAACATTCAGGTGCGTAACTGCATGTAAATGTTATTTCCGTGTTAGCAATATCGTTTAAGGACTATTTTTTCCCCACAACTTGGAGCCTTTTATGATTACCCGCCGTTTTTCTTATGCAAATAAAATTATATGTTAAAAAAATTATGAAAATTATTTTAAAAAATTGACCACTAATATTTTTTTCTTTCACGTATCTTTTTACTTCAGCCCAGACCATGTCGATAGGATTTAGCTCGCACCTATATGGCGGTAATCTTCAAACGGTATGATCGTATGCCTTTATAATTGAATCAATTCTGTAAGATTTACCTTCAGGCTTATTACGTTTTATAACCTCATAAAGATCAAACTTTCTGTCATTGAGATTAAATGATAACTTTTGTAATTCGAGCCAAGAAATCATTTCGATTTTGTAGAATTCTTAGTTGGCAGCTTATTTTCAACAACAGAGCTTTTCCACCAATAACTTCCTCTTGTTTAGGCATTTTTAACATTTAAAACCATTAGTCTTTGAGAGTTTTCGTAGAGTTGACTTTGAATAAGGAAAGTCAATTTGCTCTCGCACTGCCACCAATATTTTATTCAATGTTGGCGCAAGTTGTTTAGTAATATAAAAATCATTGATAGTGCGCCTTATAACCTGCATATCAAAGTCATCTATTTTGTCACAAATATCTG
>WYDF02024491.1:0-13055 GCA_009867245.2 Adranes taylori | reverse complement strand
ATTGTTCCTACAGCCCTATTATATTATTGCAAACCGCTACGATTTCAAAAAGTAGGACATGTTTCTTTATGCGTTACAAAGTACTTGCTAAATATACAAAACTTAGTATTCATATTGTCAATAAAATAGATGAGCATTGAAGAGTGAATTTTAAGTACTTATAAAGCATTTAACTGAATTTTAAGTACTTGTAAAGCATTTAACATAGGAGAAAACGTGAGATATGTAAATATAAATACCTAAAGTAATTCACACTCAATGGAAGCAAAGCTTTAAGACGGTACAGTAAAAAAGAAACGAGAATGACTTACAATTTGTTTTATTCTAGGACAACAAGGATGATGACGCTTGTTGTAGTTGAGTTTTATTGTCTCTTTCGCGACGATTTTTCTTTCACGTCGCTGTTCACGTCTCGTTCGTAGCAATTTGATTTTCTTAAGCATTCTTCGTTTCGAACGTCGCCACAGGTGTGCAATGTATTTAACAATTTCTGTAAAATAAATTCATATATAAATTTTCATGTTACATATATCTGAATTAATTCCAAGAGTGGATATATAAATTGCATAAATCTAAATTTAGAAACAATTTAGTCACTACATTATTTGTACAATGAATGAATTACACGGTACGATATGCGGTTAAAATGACGGCGGTAGAAGATAAATCTTCTAGAGGCAAATGAAAAATACATCTATTTACTACAGATGAAAGAACAAAGGAAAAAAAAACAAGTCTCCTAATATAATTTAAACCAAAAAAAGTAAGAATATAAATCTGCACAAAATACTTGTCATGAGTAGACAAATAATAAAAATTCATTTAACTCTTACTTAGTTGTAACAAAGCATGTTACTGAAAAGGATAGAAGCCTCTTTCAATTGCGAATTCAATCAATTAAATAAAAAAAGTACGACACTGGGACAAAACCAGTTAATAAATTTTTAACACATTTATTGTTTGTAAATAAAATACATGAACGAGTTGGCGTTTCACGCATAGCCTGCTTACTTTATATTGTACAGTACAGAATTATATTATAAATGACATGGTGATAAATTGCGTAACACACACAGTACCTATATTGGAATTCCGAATTCCGAATTCCGACCTAAACTACACCCTTTCCAGGGTACTCAAACGCGGGAACCTGATCTCCACAGTCAGAGGACGTTTTTAGAGGTCATATAAAAACTCTACTTCACACTTACAAAACCTATATTAGGCCACTGATAGACTATAGAGCTCTATATTCTATATTCTATATTCTACTCTTTCTAACGCGCAAGCACACCAACTTACTACCTGTGAACGAAGAATACACTTCCAATTTCCGAGTGCCCTACTAAATATGCTACTATCTGCCCTACTATATGCCCCACTATATGTGCTGAGCCTATCACAGATCGTATAAAATCCCTACAGTCTAAATATCCGACTCGACGTGACGCAGAAAACAGCCCAATAGCCTACCAAAATCCTCGTTCTCATTGGAAAGCCAGGTACCATCGTAGCAAATTGCCTCGCAGACTCTTCCTACATCCGCCACTCGAATAATCCAAACCATTGAGGGACCTCCTGAGGATCTCCAAGATATCCTTGAATGAATCCCACTGTCCCTAAGATGATCCCTAGGCATATATTATAAAAAAAAACATCAAGACAAAAACAATCACTCTTCCACAACAACCTTAATTTCTATTTCAGGTCAACTAAAACCGACTTGCGCAGCCAAGCAAGGACATAAATATACAAGACCACCAGCAAATTAGTTCACCCCACTAAACCAAACTTCCATCAGTTGACCATGCTATGGCCAAGCTATTGCAGGTTCCCTTGTCTGTAATGCGAATGCTATAGCGTATATCTTATTTGCAAGCTATCAGCTTACCATAATTTTTAAAGCATTCCATTAATTGCCAGTTACAGGCTGAAGACGATGATAAATCCTAAAGCCTCCTTCAAAAAAACTCTCCAATCTCCCAACAATATATAATCCCAACAGGGAGTGGAGTTTTAGTGGGTAAAAATCCCACACTGTCGAGAATTAAAACAGCAACTAGAATCGTATTAGGGTATATCAGTAAAAATAGTAATGCCAAGAAATAGCAATTTGGACATTTTCATAGAAAGATCGAAAAGCGCAAGTAGCTTAACACGAAGTGAAAGTAAAGAAAGCATTAGAGGGTATAAAAGAAAAAAAATAGAAACAGCAAGTGAAGAAGAAGCTAAAGAAATGGATCATACAAGAATGAAATATTAAAGGAATTAAAGGGTATAAGAAAGGAGATGACAGAAATGAGAAAGGAGAGGGAAAAATGGAAAACATTTATGATTGAAAAGGAAAGTGAATGGAAGACGAACAAGGAGGTACTGGAAACGAGAATTAGAGACCTGGAATTAGTGGAAGAAGCCAGGCAAAAAAGAGACAGAAGGATGAATATTGTAATAAATGGGTTGGATGAGGTGGTAGGAGGAGGAGTAGAGGTAGGAGGAGTAGACAAGTATTCAACAAACTGCACTGTAAGATTGTGGTGTATGAGATGGTGAGGCTTCGGAAAAGTAAAGAAGGGAATAGAGACGCTCATTGTGAAGGTAGAAAATTGGGAACAAAAGATGGAACTGATGACTAGAAATAAAATGCTAAAGGGGAGTAGGATCTTTATTGACGATGATAGAACCAATAGAGAAAGGTGGGTGCAAAGAAAGATTAAGGAACATGGGACAAAAGAACAGATAATGGAAGAATATACGTAGGTTACAAGAAAGTATGGATTCGGCAGGATCTATGGGTTTGGAATCAAGAAAAACATGTAATTACAAAGGAGGGAAATGGAAGAGAGAGAAGGAACGGTTCAGTAATATGGAGGATAGGAAGAAAGCAGACAATCTAAGACAGAATAGTAGAGGCAAGTGTGAAGGGAAGGATATAGGCGATAATAATCCGGAAGTGTTAGAAGAGCAGAAGGGGGAAGAAGAAGAAAACTTATTGAATTGTGAGTTTGTAATGGTGGAAGATAAGGCCGAGGGGGGGCGGGTGAGAAAAAAGAATGGTTGGGAATGAATAGGAAAATGGTGACAGTCAAACAGTAAATACAAGTGTGGGCGAGAAGGTACAGAGATGGTGTGTCTATGAAGAGAAAGTAGATGAATGGAGGTGAAGAGAAAAGAGAATGCAACGGGTCAAGGTAAAGGATCGCCGGTGTTGACGGAAAGTGTAAGGGGTGGAGATAGGTGTATAGAAATGGATGAGAGGAAGAATGGAGTTAATAGTGAGGATGATTTGGTAACGATTGATGAAAAAAGAGATAATTACAATTATGTGGTTGAAGGTGAGTGTGGGATGCTAAGCTGGAATGTGGTCATGTTGAAACATAAGCTGAGGGATTGCAAGGTAATGGAGTGTATAAGAACAATTGATGTAGTGAGCTTAACGGAGACCTGGGCTGAAGAAGCAGGATGGGAAAATGTGAAGATGAAGCTTGTGGGTTTGTTTGGAAAATACAAGGAGTAATAAGAAATAGTGCCAAAGGGAGGGCAAGCGGAGGGATCGTGACAGGTGTCAGAAGGAAATAAAAGAATGGAGTGCAGAAGGTTGGAAATGAGAGGGTGCATGCAGACGGTTGATAGCGATAAGAAACAGGAAGATATTAGTGCTAACTGTTTATGTGAAAAAGGAATGGAGTGAATTTGAGAGAAAAGTGAGTGACAGTATGTGTAAAAAGTATAGTGATTGGTACGCGTTAGTTATAAAAGGGGATTGGAATGTGAGAAGAAGGGAAAAAGGAGGGAGGTATGTTAGTGTGGATGGAGAATATGTGGAAAGAAGGTCGAAGAAGTTGGAAGAAGTTGGAAGAAGGTGGAAAGAAAGACAAAGTGTGTAACTCGGAAAGTAAGAAATTCATAGAATGGTTAGACTAAAATATATTAGTCGTAGGAAACGGATGCGTTGAAAGTGACTGGGTGGGTAATGAAGGGGGATCAGTAGTAGATTATTTGATCAGTAGTAGATTATTTGTTGATGAATGAGATAGGAAATGAGTGTTTGGTTAAAATGGAAATTGGAGAAATGTTGGAATCCGACCACTTGTCAGTGGAGAGTGTGTGCAGGATGGAGTATGCGGAAGGGGGAGGAATAAAGAAGGTATGTTTCTGAAAAAACAGGAATTGAGTGAAAGAAAATATTATCTCTGGAATGAGAACGAAAGTATATAGCTTACAAGGAGACGTGAGCAAAAGTGGTGAAGTTGTAAAAGAGGCCAAAGTAAACTTAAGGGAAACGAGAAATGAGGACAAAAAGAAGAATAGGAGGATGGAGAAAGTTGAAGAGTGTTGGATAAAAGAACATAAACACGTCAGGGAAGCTTTGAGGAAGGTAAAAGTTGGGCAGGCAGCAAGGGAAGAATTTGATGAAGCTAAAAGAGGTGGATGGAGGATCAAAAGTTTATGATTGAAAGGAAAGAGGAAGAGATCATAAACAGGTTGAAGAATGAAAGTGAAATATGGAAAAACTTCATACAGAATGGGATGTTGAAGGAAAAAGTAGGATGTGTGAAATAAGTGTGAGTGAATAGGAGAAGAAATGTAAAGAGCAGCTGTCTGCACAGGAAGTGGGGAGGAAATTGTATAAAAGAATGGATTGTTGAGGGGGAGAAGGGAGGGATATGGAAGAAATTAAATTGGAGGAGGTACAAGTGGAAATAGAGAATATGAAGAGAGGTGGAGCGGCCGGACCGGATAGAATACCCGTATAAGTGTGGGAATGTATGAATGTGGAGGGTATGAGAGCTGTGACAAGAGCATTAAATGAAATATGGATGAACAAGGCTGGCGTGCCGAATGTATGGCGCGCCGAAAGGTGAGATAGTGACTGTGTACCAAAGAGGAGAAAGGGAAAATGTGGAAAGCTATAGGTGTATTACGATAATGGTTGGTGGATATAGGTTATTTACCAAAGTATTGAATAGGAGGTTGGAAACGGAGGTTAAGGGGAAGTGTGGGATTTCTCAAACAGAGTGGGTTTGTCAGGGGTACAGGGACGGCAGACAACATAGTCACAATTAATTACATAATAAACTAACATATTGCGGAAAGAAAAAGGGTCTACTTGTTGTTTGTAGACCTAAGGGCAGCGTTTGACAGGACTAAGCGATGCGCTCTGTGGGAGAGATTGGTGGAGGTGGGGATATCGAAGGAAATGGCAAGAATGATAATAAGTATATATGAAAGTATGGACGTAACAGTGAGAGTTTGCGCGGAAGTGTCTAAATGGTTTGAGGTAAAAATAGGTGTGAGGCAAGGGTGTCCCCTAAGTGCTTGCCTATTTAACATTTACATATCCGACATAGAGGAAGTGATGGGATAGGGGCAAGCATAATGATTGGGAGAAGAAAAGTATGGATATTGTTATATGCAGACGACATTGTATGCATGGCAAATAGTAAGGAAGAGATGGATGAAATGATTGAGAGGTTAAAGAATTATATGGAAAACAGAAGATTGGAAATAAATGTAGGAAAAACAAAGGTTATGGTGTGTAAAGGAGGGAGGAGACTGAGTAGGAGAGACGTGTTTGCTACACGCGGGATAAACTTCGACGTGGTTTAAACTATTAATATCTGGGATTTATGTTGAAAAATAGTGGATCATGTACGGAGCATATAAGGATGACATGTAAGAAAGCAAGGGATATGATCGAAAGGATGAGAAAGGTATGGGAATGGAAATTTGGAGAGTCTGTTAAGATGAGATTAATGATAATGGATGTATGTGTTAGGTGTGTGTTGATGTATGGATCCAAGGTATGGGCAGTGGGTGAAAATGAATTAATGGAGAGAGTGCAAGCAGGATGTATACAAATGTTACTTGGAGTGGATAAGACAACTCCTTATGAAATGGTTTAGAAAAACGGGATTGAGCAAGTTCTGGACAATTGGGATTAAAAGGTTGGCGAATTTTGGCAGAAAAGTGGGGGCTGATGAAGAAAAGAGGTTTGTTAATGGTATTTATGGCACGCCAATGAAAGAGAATGGAACTAAGGATTGCAGAAACAGGTGGGTGGATAAAAGAAAGAGGTTGTACGTGAGAATAGGTTGGTCTGCGAATAGCTGATGTGAAAAGGTGCAAGAAGCTGAGGGGGTAATTAGCGAGGTGCAGGAGAGGATGATAGATGTTGAGAAACAAGAAAGGAATACGAGGATCATAGAGTATAGATTTTATACAAAGTATGTCTGCATAAGGGTGGATAGAGGAATCTCAGCCTTCTTTACTTCTGTGTAACGTTTTGCCGTATAAAATGTATATGACGCCAGGTTTATGCACGCCAGCTATGTATGTATATAAAGAGGGATAATATGAATATGCGAGAGGTATACGGACTCTTCGCACACTTCACTGTTACCAGTGTAAGCGACCGCATCGCGAACAAAATAATATGTTTGACTCGTCGTTGATACTACATACGCTGACTGTTTCTACTGTAACGTCTGCCGAGAAAGGAATGTCGTGTGAAGTACTGTGTGTTGCGTTCCACATAGGGTAGAATTATAACCGAAATTTGCATAGGATTGCGTGAGGAGACCGTGTAAGGAACCAAATGTAATGTGGTTGACTACAAATAGACCCGTATAACAGAATAAAAATTGAGTAACGGTTCCCGTCATAAATAGCGAGATTTTGCATAGAATTATTTAGTTCCTAATTTTGTGAACTCAAAGAAAGCAGTCCAGCAGCAGCAGCCAGAAGTGCGACCAGTCTAGATAGCATAATTCCAAGAGAGTAAGCAAAGTGACAGTTGCCGAGTTAATAATGCGTTTGATAAGCGATATCATATATCAGACACTCTTCTGTTTATCGCATGTATGGTAAATAGCTTTGTTTCTTCCTACTCGATGACCAACCTATTTCCTTATATAGGAAATAGGTTGGTGATGTTTCTAATTTCAATCTAGTTAAATTAGAAACATTTAACTAGATTGAATGTTTCTAATTCTCGCTTAGACGGGGGTTAGTCTCAGACACTCTGTAGCGGTAACGTCGGCAAATTACGACGGATTACACAGTGATTCCTTTCCGCACCATCCGATAGAGCAGACGTTCCTAAACTGTGGTACGCCTACTGGTAGCGGTACGCGCATTGCGAGCTACCGGTACATAATGAAAACAATATTTTGCAAAACAATAAAATATTTACCTAAGAAACAGGTCAGCAGTTGAGAATTTAGCAAAATTTTATTGTAGGGCTAGCCGTTTATTTTTAGTACTCGTTTGTCCAAAAATATTTACTTACAGGTACTCTACCATTTTGTCTACTACATACCGGTACAACATCTCAAAAAGATTGGGAACCGCTGCGCTAGAGTGTATCATACTAGCTTGTGCTGGGCTTAGTCACTCGACAACATCGACGAATTCAGAGGTGTTGCGCGTCTGACAATAATTCCTTATATGCCCTAACCAGGGTATATAATTTTGGTTTACTTTGGTGTTAGACACGCAACTACAGTAAAGTCGACGAATTGTAAAGCGTTATGCGGGTTTATGATTCTGGTTTATGCTAATTTTAACCTCTCCGCAATAGTGACATCGGTGTACTCCGACGTGTTACGCAGCTTTAGAAATTTCCGTTATCCATATCGTCGCTTTGGATTTACCCCCGCCCTCCCTTTGTATTATTAACTGTTTGTACATGCTTTCCGCATTATTAATCTTTTGTTTATATTATCACCGTATCTTTGTACTGTTTTACATGCACCACTTTATAATAAAATTGCTACTGTTTATTTGCTAACCGCCATTGATTCGATATTAAGTTAATTTATAAGTTATTCATTGACATTTATTTGTGCATTAATATTTCTTTCCTTGTTCAAATTGTCTAGAAGACCAATAGAGGTTATTTTGTAAAATCGTTAAATGCTGTTTCGTTAATTAGCAGTCAGAATTTTTTTCATCTGCCCACAAGAACGATAACCTGTAGACAACTCACGTACTGGTAGCTACTCGTATACTCAGTAAGCCACTGAGGGCCAGTGGAAAAACAAGAGCGATTCCAATGTGTGGTCTCACGTTAAACTGATCTGGGTCCCGAGAATACATATTTCCGAAGGCTGTCATATTCTGGAATTATTAAGATATTTGCTGGCGCCATCTGTGACAGTCGCTAGTAATCGCCGTTAGCAGCGTTGTGAGCTAGAGTTCTGTCACATTTCATAACTCTAAGTTCAAAGCAAGTATATATAAAATTATTTTAAAAAAGCGTGCAGTGAAAAGTAAAACATATCCGGATGCCTAGTAAATATGAAGGCTCACCTAGTAACTACCAGAATTACAAATATCACTTACAAATAGTTCTAATGAATCTAGTAAACATAAAAGATAGTTAGTAAAGAAGACGGAACAAATATTCCTAGAGTACACAATTATAATAAAAAGTCAAATGGGCTTTAACATATATTTTCCAGAAAAAACTAGTCGCATTAAACATGCTAATACAAATTTTAATAAAATTTGCAGTCAAATTTTATAAAAATAAATTTTATGAATCAATTAGTAAACAACGAATATTCCTTCGTATAAGAAGAAGGAATTCAGTATCGCAAGTGTTTATACTATTTCCAACTTTTAATGGAATTATTTTGTTTCGTGTCCAAAGAAAACCAACGCTCTGAAGTATAAAAACAATTTTTCTGTAGTCATGTAATAAGAACAACAATAAGAATATTTAATTTAGGTAATAGACTCAAAGCAAATTAGAAAACTTCATCATAAATGTTGGTATGTGCTTGAGAGAAAATAAAATAGAGATGAAAACAATGGGGATATAATCCAAAGGAAATTATGGAAAGCGACAAGGCAAATGTTTGAAAAATTTATATTCAAGTGAATTGCTGCACACAAATCGAGCAAATAATTTCTATTGCTTTAAGTAAAATTGAAATACATTTAATGGTACTGTAACAAAGCATGTTAGTTGAGATAAATTAGATAGATTAAACAGATACCTTGTTTGGATAGGGTTCGGGAACTCTAGATTGGATTGAATTAATAATAAATTTAAACGCATTTATAGATTTTGTAAATAAAAGATATGAGCGCACACTCGTTCGCACAATATGTGCAGCAAAGATGTTACGCTGCTATTCACTATCGCTATGTAATGTGAACGCGCTAAGCGTTGTGTATGTATGTATGTTCCGTATATGATATGAAGGTAAAATAGAAAATAGGGATATGTAGATATGCGAGCGGTATATGAACCATCCGCTCGCTCCACTGATACCTGTGTGTACGCTATAATATGCAGAGACCCCATCGGGAATAAAATGACATTCTTGGGTCGTCCCTGCTGCTGCTGTGTTAGCTGACTGTTTCTGCTGTAGCGTGAGAGTGCTGCCGAGAGAGGAGTTGTATATTGTGTACCACATAGGGTGGAATTAATACCGAAATTTGTATAAAATTATGTATAGAGACCGTATCAGGGAGCAAATGATGCGTGGTTCTCTAAGAGCTGATTCGTATTCAGAGCAAAAGTTGAGTGACGGCACAGGCTTATAAATACCGAGATTTTTCGAATAATAATTCAATTGCAATATTGAGAACTCGAAACAAGACGTCCAACAGCAGCAACCAGCAAAGCGACCAGCCAAGCCAGCACAACGCCGAGACAATAAGTAGAACAACAGACAGCGGCAGTCGCCAAGAAAATAATGGTAAACAATTTCATATATCGTGCACTGTTCTATGATATATTTCATGTATTTTGAATAGCTTTATTTCTCTTGAAGAAAGTAAGTACTAGGACAGATTTGCAATAAGACATATGTTTGCAGTAAGACATATTTTTAAATAGGTAGGTGCCAATTTCCAAGATTGTAAATGGTAAGGAAATTATAATTCGTTTAAAAATTGAGACAGGGTGGACACGTGTATCAGGCATAGTGGTGTAGCCTTTATTAACTTACAAACTGTAGGCGCAATGTATTATTGCATCGAATTGCGAAGCCGATACTTAACAAGTACGGTATATATGCAGGATAAATCGTTTTCGGTGTGATACAGAGATATGGAGATATATAAGAGAAAAAAAGAGGAGTTAATGAAACACATGAGCGCAGTAATGGAAGAGTTAAAAGAGATAAGAAGGGAAAATGGTGTGTCGAAAATGATGATGGAGGAGAAAGAGCTGGATTGTACAAGGGAATAAAGTGAATTAAAGAAAAGGATTAGAAGCCTAGAACGGGCAGAGGAGGAAAGGCAAAGATAGGAACGGAGATTAAACATCGTAGTAAATGGAATTATGGAGGGAGGGGATGATGAAAGGAAAATACGGAAGATTATAAACGAAGAACTGAAATGTGGCCTTTTAAAATGTGAAGAGATTGGGGAGAAAAGGCGCAGGAGGGAGACGTAGGCCTATACTAGTGAGATTAGAAACTTGGGATGAAAAGATGCAAGTTATGAGTAGGAAGGTGGCAATGATGAGTAGCGATGTATTTTTTGATGCTGATTTAACGGAGAAGGAGAGAGAAGTGCAAAAGAAATTAACAGAAATGGTCACGAACAGAGGAATTACAAAATGAAAGGTGAAGGTGGCGTATAAGGAGATCTGGATTGGAAAAGTGGAATGGGTATGGAACGACGACAAAGAAATGTTGGTGAATGCGAGCGAAGGGGTAGAGAAATGGGAAAATGGGTTGGTGATGGGTTGAATGAGGCGGAAAACGAAAGAGTAATAGGTGAGACGATGGAAGTAATAAATGTATGGGAATGAAAGTAAGCGAAAATAGGGATGGGGAAGAAGATGGGGTAGAGGAAAAAGGTGGTAGGATAAAGAGATGAGAAGGGCGGAAGGAAACATACAATAGTAGGTCAATAAGTCATAAAGTAAAATCTAAAAATGCAGAGGAAGTGGAAAAAGGGGAAAGTGGTGTTGGGTTGGAGGGAATGGTAGAAACTAGGAGGAGAGGAAGAAGTGGAATGATAGAGGAGAAATGATAAGGAATGAGGCTGATGACAAGAGGAGTGGGAATGCAAATCACGAATGTAAAGAAGAAAGTGAGGAACAGGATTAAAAATTCTAAATTGGAACATTGCTGGGATAAGGGAAAAATTATGTGACAATAAGTTTCGGGAGTGTTTAAGTCAGTTTGATGTGATAGGATTAATAGAAACGTGGGTAGAAGCAGATGGGTGGAATAAGGTCATGGGGAAACTACCGAAAGGAAGATGGAAGATGAGGCGAAAAGAAGGATTATAAAAGGAAAAGCAAGTGGGGGTTTAAGGTATGGATTGAGGGATGGGATAAATGAATTGGAGGTAACAGGTTTTCGATGGGAGGGTATGGTATGTGAAAGTTTAAATCCCGGAGGTGAAACTTTGTTAGTGATATTGGTGTAAGTGAATAAAGAATGGAGTGAGTTTATGGGGGAGATAAGTGACGATTTCAGTAAAAGGAACGATGAGATTGAAAATATAGTAATAATGGAAAATATAGTTATAATGGGATATAAATATAGGGAGAGATCGAGAATACTTGGAGAGAAAGTCGAAAGACAAGACAGCAAGCGCAGAGAGAAACATTTTTTTGGATTGGGTATTCGATGAGAACTTGATGGTTGCGAATGGGGAAGGAGATTTGAATGGGGAGATGAGTTCTAGAGGCCATGGGGGAGGTTCAATGTTGTATTTAGATTATTGTGATCTACAGTGTCGAATGCTTTTTTCAGGTCAATAAATATTCCAACAACATAGTGGCTTTTATCTAGGTTTTCATTGACATAATCCGTGACACTGTTTAGGGCTCCTTGTGAATATTTTGTAATCCAAATTGTCGATCATCAATTTGATTATATTTTCTGATGAATTTGTCTAGCTTATTTTTAATTACTTTTTCAATTATTTTCGATAATACACTCGTTTTCACTATTGGTCAATAATTTCCAATCTGTGTAGTGTCGCCACTTTTGTAAATTGGGCTAATTTCCGACTATTTTAGACCTGTGGAAATACGCCCCTATTTATAGATTGTTATATTATTTCACACAATGGCTTAGTAATAATATTCTTTAGGAACTTTACGTCTTATATTTATATCCCATCTGGACCTGGGCCTGCTTGACTGTTGATATTGTATATGTTGACTATTTTTTTTTATTTACGATGGGTAATTTTACTTTAAAATTTTTTGATAGTTCTTTGACAATTGACATGAAGTAGTTGTTCATTTCATTAGCCATCTTATCATCATCATTGATAACTTCATTATCTATCTTTAATTCTTTAATTTTACAAATATCTTTATTTCTCTTTAGTTCAGTATTTATGGCCCTCCAAAACTTTTTGGTATCGTATCCTGCATCCAATATCCTTTTTTCTAAATTTTTTGTTTTTGTTTCCTTTATAACCTTATGCGTATAGTTTTTCAATTTCTTATATGTTTTGCAATTTCCAGCTCATGGATGTTTCTTCCAGTTGTCGTATGCCTTTTTTTATCAACTAACATCTTTGTCATCTCTTCAGTTATACACTCACCCTTTTCTCGGTTGTTGTACTTTCTTTCTCCGTTGTTATTATTTTTATTAAATCCTCCATGTTGAAGTTATTTAGTTTTTTTATTTTATTTTCCATGTTAGTGGTCAGCTGTAATTCACTTTTTTTAGATAGATAGATAAATAGACTTTTATTTGCATGTGTCAACAATACATCGTCAAACAGTTAAGTAATATGAAATCATACGATCACATAAAAAATAAATATTACAATAAAATATTTCAACAATAAGTATAAGGATATACTACAAATTTATACTTGAATGTATGTATACTCAGACCAGAGGCTAATACATAACAGCAGAAAATATATCTACTATTTTGTATTATGATAAAAAAATTCTTTAATTCTATAAAAACAACGCGAAATAACAGTCTTTTATTTTTTGACGAAAATCGACGACGTTGTTTTGATTCTTTATATATGCTAGCAGGTGATTGTAAACAAGTATGCCGGTGTATTTTGGTGATTTGCGATATCTTTCGGTATTATGCTGCGGGATGTCC
>WYDF02024480.1:0-13055 GCA_009867245.2 Adranes taylori | reverse complement strand
GCTTTGTTACGTATTAGTAATATATAACATCAAAAGCGTTCCAGACGGACGGACAAAGCTAGACGTTTATATATAAGTATATATATATATATATATATATATATATATATATATATTTCCATTATACAGATATACATTTTCTAATCTATCTTTTTTTGGAATCAGGGAACTCCAGAGTATGCTTTCCAATCAAAATCTCAAAGTAGAAAATTCTCACAAATCCTATATATTTCATATACTTCTATACGCTACGTAAAGATATATTAGAAAAAAACAAAGTTTTAATTTACCTGATCAATTATACACCACTCCTAACTAGATACAAAATTTATATTTTCCTATTGTGTTTTATTAACATTGTTATTTAAAAATAACTCAAAATTATTTATAAACACAAAACATAATATTTACCTCTTGTTACATTTTGATAGTATAAAAGAAGATATGTCTACTTAAAAAGTGCAAAGTACACCATTTTTAAGACGCCAGTCAGAATGTGCTAATTAATATATTATTTAACATTTGATTTAATTTACAGGACCGTACTTAATAAATCCTATTAATAGTGCAATTTACTTCATTATTTTTCCACATTTTCAGAACATATGTTTTATTATCAGCATCAGAGGATAAGATTGTTATCAGATCGGTATTATATATATATATTTTAATCTACAATGCGATTTCTCCTAATAAAGGTGCTAATACTTATTTGTCAAATAAATCTATTAGGGTGATTTATTTATCGAATAAGGAAAAGTGTTGTCCAAAAACTATTAATTTCCTGAATATGTATTTATCAGTTTAATCAACTATTTGCACAGTAGATCAAAATATCTTATTGAAAAAAGATAGAATTACATATTCCACTGGACAATGGAGTAAGATAGGAAATATTGACAATTGTATATAATGGCGCTTTATTTTCTATTTTCTAAGTGACCAAGTTTTTAATATCTGTTGTTGCGAGGCTTGTTCGGTAACTACGTGGCCTAACAAAGAAAGCACAAGTTTTCTTTGACAAAAAACATTTAATTTTTCAATATAGTCTCCTGCTCGCTCAACACACTTATTCCAACGAAATTCCAAATTAGCAATGCCTTCATTGTAGGTCGATGAATTTACAGCGATTACCTCGAAATCAGACGAAAATCTCTTATCGCTGAGCAATTTTTTCAAGTATGGAAACAGATGATAATCGCTGGGAGCCAAATCTGGGGAATAGGGCGAACAAGGCACTAATTCAAATCCCAATTCATTAATTCTGGTCATTGCAATTGCAGACTTGTGGGCAGGTGCGTTATCCTAATGGAAAAGCAGTTTCTTCTTTGCCAAATGAGGCAGTTTCTCTTTGATTTTGTCGCTTAATTGTTGCAACAAATTGGCATAATACTCGCCATTTATTGTTTTCCCCTTTTCAGCCAAAATAATTCAATGAGAATCCCAAAACACAGTTTCCTGCTGTGTATGGTAACAGAAAACTTTCCTGCTTTCCTGCTAACAAAATTGTTTTTGCCTTCTTTGGTGCCGGAGAACCTTTGTGTGTCCATTGACTAAACTGTTCTTTGGTTTCGGGAATGTAATGGTGGACCCAGGTTTCATCGACTGTTATGAAACATCGTAAACAGTCCTTTGGATTGCGGTGAAAACGTGCCAAAAGGTTGAGAGAAACACTCAAACGATTCAGTGTTTGCTCCGGTGTGAGCAACCACGGCACCTACCGTGCCAAATATTTTTTCATTTCCAATTCTTCAGTTAAAATTCTGTGCACACTGTCATTTGAGATACCCACTATGTCTGCTATCTCGCGCACTTTTACTCGACGGTCATCTAAGACGATACGCTGGACTTTTTCAATTATATCCCGGGCAGTAGCAGTTTTTGGACGTCGACTACGGGGTTCATCATTTGTGCTTCTATGCTTCTACGACCACGCTTAAATTTGGGAACCCAGTTGTTAATCATTGAAAACGAAGGAGCGGATTCCAATCATGTTGAATCCAGCACTGCTTTGATTTCGGTTGGTGTTAAGCCTTTCAAATGAAAGTACTTTATCACTGCATTCAACTCAGTTTTTTCCATTGTTTACACAATCACACAAGACGTTCACTTTAGCGTACTGTCAAAAACAGACTAATTGACAGATCGCTCTTTACTGTCATATTTTAGGATGATAGTTTAGGTCATAATAGTACATGGCTTATGTAGGCTTAGATTAACCTATTTTTGACATTACCTTTCAGTTTTCTTTACAAAGTGTCTTTCGATTTGTTCCAAATTAGTAATGCCATTGTTTTAGAAAAACTTCTCAAAATTATTATTTCTTTGTCGTACATAATAATGCTGATCTGGATTAACAATATTATTAATTCCCTGTATATCATAATTAAATAATAAATCATCGAAATCTTCTATAATTTCCATTCCACACGAAAGAAGAAATTATGATAGCTTATATTAGACACTTATTAACCTGTATTTTCTCCTATTAACTTATTCATCTAATATCGTTATTTATTTCGTTATTTAATCGTTATTTATTTGTCAAATGTCCTTATTAGATGATTGAAATAGTTAGTTAGCAAATTCAGTTAGAAGGTACCTTATTAGGAGGAAAAAAGACCGGGCTTTTGAATTAACATCAGTAAATTCATACGATCACAAGTCGGAGTTTATAACGCCGCATAACGCCGAATTGATCAGAAAGCTCACGATTTTCCTGTCTTTTAATGATTTTGATTTTTTATGCCTCCAATGGACGCGTGGTTTCAAAATTACACGAGCTAATGGGTGAGGTCTGTTAGGCCCATACTTGCAATACGTAGAAAAAAAATCTGTGTAGTTTTTTTTAACTATTTTTATATTTAATGTAAAGTATGGTTTATTTGTTTCAACATTAATCACTAAATTTAAAGGAAAAAAAAGATTACATATTTTGTTAAATTAATAAAGGAAAACATGTCATTTTTAACATTTTTGTTTAAACGTAATACACAAAATTCTAAACAAAAAACAATAAAAATGTTATATGTATGTAGTAAACAAATTATTTTATTAAGAAAACGTATAAAGAAATATTAATCAAATAGCCTCGACATAAAAGAAGGGGCGGTAAAGACGTTGCTCATTGAGAGTTAATTTTTCTCTGCGTATTAACGGCAACATGCTGTAATTTCTTCCATAAACAACCAACATTTGAAAAATTACAAAAATAGCGGGTTTCCCTCCTCATACATTATCTATAGTAGCTCCGTTTATTTGGACGAGGACCTTGCCGGTCTTCGGTGGCGGAAAGTCCCAATAAACGGCCAGCCGTTCCATGAACTTTTCGTGGAAGATATTGCTATACAGCACTTTGTCCCATATTGTTTATTAGTAAAACAGTTCCCTGATTTGTTCCCAATAAATTCTTCAACTTTTGCTAAAATCACCATCGGAGTTGTTGCTATATAGAATATGAAAGCGTTAATTACAGCAACATTCATCAGCTCGTAAAATATTGACGAGAAAACCAGTTGCGTATGACAGTTGAACATTACGTAACCCTTATTGTCTCTGGGAAGGTTTTGTACATTACATATTAACCCTGCAACTAATAAACTGTAACAAAGTTACGTATAAAATAAAAGAAAAATAAAAATAATTCGGGACAGCGTATATAGAATAAAATTCCGCGTATATAAATGTCTGTCCGCATGTATTATCGTATGTATTAAATAAATAAATACTGATGGGACACCTTTTTCCTATCCTATTTTTAAAATAATAATGTCATAAACACATGTTAAAATAAGTAAATTAATTGGGGAATTAATTAGTGTAATAAACAAATAAGAAAGGATTATTAAATATATTTCTTCCGTTCTATTTAAATTAAAAGATTATTTAAAAGGTATCGATTATTTTGATATATAAATGTAAACAAATATGATAATGAATAGTAACCGTTGTGCGCTAGCAAATGAATTAATCTAGGGATATTTGGAATGTATATACCCGCACATGTGAGAGAGAGAGAGATAGTTTTCCCCATTACCGCTTTTGAGTCACTTTGTCTTGGTGTCCGGTTTGTCTTGGTGTCCGATTTGCGTAAAATTGAGGTCCCTGTATCTTACACGTGTTCCCCAAGTTTTACTTTCTGAACTTTCATAGGAACTGAGATATTTAAATAGTACACTAGACGTTTTCGAAAAAAATGAATTCAAACGATCTCGAGCCGATTTATCACGACAAGTTGTCGTGGATAATTTGGTAAATATGCAAACAACCCTACAAGGAGTTTCGGCGACTCATCTTTTTAATTATGATGGGACGAACCTACAAGAAGATTCAGGTCAAGAGAGAATGCTGTTTCGCAAGGGCACTGAATACCCCGAACGTATCTGCACCTTCACGAAAAGTGTGACGTCAATTATGATGTGTGGTTACCCGTCGGGTGTGCTCTTGCCACCTTACGTCATCTATAAATCAGAGAAGTTGTGGCTACAATGGACTGAGAAAGTCCCAAAGTGACCGCCCCGTTGTCCCCGTTGTGATGGAAGCGGGTTTTCATTTCAACCGCACACACCATGGCTGGATGTACGCTCAAACTTTTAGTGATTGGTTTGTTTCTAGGTTTTTTGGATATCGGCTTTTTCCGACCTTTCAAAATTTGCTGAAGAGGCGTTCTAAACAGATGGGAAGCTGCTAATAAGCTTTCGGCTTCCATACACAAAAAAGGCTTTCTATACTTGCTAAACACGACCTTACTGGAGATGGATAAGAAAAACACCAATGGCGCTGTAAAAAAGACATGATAACGTCTTTCAGAGCCACTGGAATAGCACCATTCGATCCGGAGTCTGTGGTGCCAAAAATCCCATCAGCAAACCTCGAAGAAGAAATTGACCAAGCTGTAAAAATTTTCTGGTTGAATACTAAGAACAGCAAAGATATGCAGCTGTACCAATCAGACGAAATGTAAGGACGCACAAGCTTGTAGTCGAACGTGGAAAGAATGTGTCTGCGTCTGTCGAAGAAGAATCAGATAGCCAATCTAGGCCACTTGAATCACTTACTAACGATGATTCCGACCATGAATCATTGGAATACATCCAAGAAGAAGAAGAATATCTGACGTCAAACGAAAATAACGTAGAAAAAGGGAAATTTTTGTTGGTGAAAGTATTAGGGTGTTCAAGGAAGGAAACCAAGTATAGATACGTTGTCGTGGTTCAGAATTTTCCGAAGAATAATCACTTATTAGGCATGAAATCTGTAGTAGAAGGGAAAAAGATTTTTCAAGCTGTGGTAGATGATTCATTCTCAACTGAGTTTTGCGACATAATAGCTGTGCTGCCGGATCCCGAAATGAAATTATTGGACGGCCAATAGGCATATTTTTTTTTTAAATATAATGGACATTAATGAATTGTAGTTACCTACATGTCTCGATTTTTTCTGTACCTATACGTGTTTTCTGTGTTCTGTTTAATCACAGTTTTGTTCTTCTAGATTATCTTTGCCAATAAATTTTTATTATTTCACAAAAATCAAATTTAGAGATGGATCAATTTCATCCCTAACATGAAATAATGTTATTACTTTTTTCTGTAACAAAAAGAAGGAAGTTATATCTCCTATTAGTAGACCTAAAAGCGGCATTCGATAGGATTGTGAGGGAGAAATTTTGGGAGAGAATGGAGTATGTAGGGATATCGAGTGCTATGATAAGTATGATAAAGGGATTGTATGAAGGTACGAATGTAAGGGCGAGAGTTAACGATAGAGTGTCTGAATGGTTTGAGAGCAAAAGGGGAGTAAGGCAAGGATGCCCCTAAGTGCTTGCCTATTTAACATATATTTATCAGATTTGGAGGAGGTGTTGGAAAAGTGGGCTAAAAATTGGAAGTGTGAAGGTGTGGTCTCTTACTTATGCGGATGATATAGTATGCATGGCGAGTGATAGAGAAGTGATGAACGAAATGATTTGGAGAGTGAAGGGATATATTGATAGAAGGAGATTGGAAGTGGATGTGTAAAAGACTAAAAAATGGTGTGTAAGAAGGGAGGGTGGCGGAGGGAGAGAATGTACGAATGTTGTATTGGAGATATGGGGACAAAGCATTGAGAACGTATAGAAATATAGATATTTAGGTTCTTTTTGGTTCTTATTGGCCCAAAACGGGTCGTCTAAGGACCATGTGGAAATGGTTACGAAGATGGCGAGTGGAGTTAAAGAAAGAATGAGGTACTTATCGGAGAGAAAGTTTGGTGAGTCACTGAGAATGAGGTTGAAGATAATGGATATACGTGTGAATAGTATAATGATGTATGGAACTGAGGTATTGGCTATGGAAGAAAGAGAGAGGATGGAGAAAGTTCAGATGTGTGAAAAGGATGTTGGGATTGGATAGGAATACGAGGAATGAGATTGTAATGCTAGAGATTGGAATATATAAATGTTGGATCAATGGAGCATAAAGGAAGAAGGTTGGTGAGGGAAGTATACAGGTAGGGAATGATGAATGGGGGAGCAGATTGAAAAGAGAATAAATGGATTAGGGGTAGAATAATAAAGGATTGAATGAGAATATGAGAGAATAAGAGGATGAAATGGATGGAGGATAAGAGGATTGGATGAGAATAAGAGGATTGGATGGTCGACGGATAGATGGTATGAGAACTTGACTGGAAGTTGCAGAGCTGAGAATAAGTTCACCGAGAAGTTGAGGGATGTTGAAAGGCAAGAGAAAGTGGGCAGAATCAATGAAAGTAGATACAATAGTAAGCATAAGTGGATTTTGGGTGATCAGGGGATG
This sequence comes from Adranes taylori, assembly GCA_009867245.2. Lineage (NCBI taxonomy): Eukaryota > Metazoa > Arthropoda > Insecta > Coleoptera > Staphylinidae > Adranes > Adranes taylori. Next base: position 6,255 of record WYDF02024480.1, on the reverse strand, counting down.
TCTAAGTATCTAGTTCCAGGATTTCGCATGCCAGAAAAAGGGTGATTGCTAAGTTTAGATGCGAGAATGAAAATGCGAACAAGTACTAGACGAAAAAACATGAAAGAATGTGTAGGATATGTGGAAAGAAAGAAGAAAACTGGACACTGGATAAAGGAATGTGAGGTGATTAAGTGGAGTGAAGAGGAAAAGGGAATGGGCGAAAACTGGAGAGTAAGTTTGGGTAAGGAGGGAAAGGGGATAGGAATAATCAATAAAATTAGGATGGAAATAAGTAAAAGCCTCTTCTTCTCCTGATAGGATAGAAAGTAAAAAAAAATGTTAAAATTGTGTTATTTTGTATGTTTTTGAATTTATTTTATTTTATTTTGTAATTTTTTTTTTGTTTATGCCAACAGAGGTTATTATTATTATTATAACTTTTTTCTGCCAAATAAAATTTCGTCAGGGTTAAATCGATCAGATTCCTAGTGTTTGTACGTTATTTCTATGCATGTAAATCCACGTGATCAATTTGGCCCCACTGCAAGCATAAAATTGATCAGTTACTATTTTCATTATAAAATGAAAATATTTTTGGATTTTATGATATATAAATGTTTTATATATTGTAAGTTCATGTCTTGTGTAAAATTCGTTGCGATTATTGCATTTAGAATAAAAATGTAGTTGAATACAAAAAAAAAAGATCAATTTCGCCTCATTTTGTGGTACTATAGAGGAAAAAGACTCTATAGTACCGCATATTTTCTGCAATCCTACTTATTAGGAATTCCTCGTTTAACATCAAATTAAGCACAAGATTAAGCTGTGTTTGATAAAGTGGATTTGTCACACCTCAGAGGAACACCTCTTTTGAATAATAATCGGAGTAATGTAGTATCAAACTAACGTAATAACTTCCATTCCCTATTCCCTATTACATTTCAAAAATACGTCTAAGACAACAAGAGTTAGCAGGAAAATTATATTATTCTCGTCGGAATGACGCAAGTCAGGTGCAACGCATGTGTTTTCTTCAGGCCATAAAAAAGACAGGTTGCGGTCCATCCTACACAATTTGATTTCAATATTCTTCTAAAATATTTTTAATGATCATTCGTGTATTTGCTACTAATGCTACTATTTGCTACATAGCTACTAATGCCATTAAAAAGTCAATACATACTCTAAAAACTTTCTGCTAACATAAATTGATTTGAAATTGAACTTATTATTCACTCTCGTATACATACTCATATAAATTAAATTCAATAATGCATTTTCTGATGCAAATGTAAAAACTCAGATAAAATTACATGTAAATCATCTGTACAAACAACACAATTCTGGGCCATCTAAAATTAAATAAAGCATTAATAGAATGCATTAATACAATCTGAAACATTGCAGAGCGATTATTTTTTCAAGCAAACAAATTTGCAGCTAGTAAATTAAAAAATAAATACAACAACACGCACACATATTTCGATACGTACAATAAATTAAAGAGAAATCAAAAATATTTTTATATATCCTTGGAACACATTTGTCATGAACACCATAATTTTCGGATACTAAAATATATAAATAAGAACGCACAAAAGCGATGTTAATTTATAATATTAACACACAGAATTTTAATGTACCACCTATACGTATTTAGTGATTTAAAAAGTTTTTAACGTTTTTAAATTTTTTTATTGATGAAAATCAAAATCTTTACTTCACAAAAAAATTAAGTGGCGCCTGGTTTCAAGTAATCTAGGTACTCTTCAGGCTTTTAATACTAATCCATGTTTATAATCTATATAAAATGAGGATGTATGTATATATGTTATGAATGGGCTTCTAAACCACTAAATCGATTTCGATCAAATTGTCAGGAAAACTATAACATAGCAAAGCGGGTGATCCTTTGAAGTTTGGTGTAGATTGGATCGTTTGAATGGTACAAATGGAGTAATCTCCTGGAGATGTAGAATTCATCGTGCCAATAATTGTCATGCTACAATAAAAACAATAGATGGAACTATAGTGAAACAGCCATCGGATCATTCCCATGATGCTTGTCCTCAAAAAGCATCAGAAAATATTGCTATACAAATAATGAAGGAAAAAGTTGTAATTGGTGGTACTACCACTCGGAATATAATAGGTAATGTTGCCCATATGCCTAAAAAATCCCAAAAAATCAACAGTTTAGCGAACTTTAAGGAACCGAAATAATCATGTTGGATTTACCTAATCTAACAACAGTAATTTTAACATACCCGAAAAATACAATGATCAAATCCTCTATGATTCAGGTATAGAAAATCCAGCAAGAATTTTAGTATTAGACGATCAAGAACTTTTGACAAATTAATAAAGATATGATTTCCGGGACGATTAATAAAACACCAAATATGTTTTTCCAACTTTAGACATGGCACGTCAAAATAGGTAACACATAGCCAATCCACCATGTATTTACTTTTTGTTACAAAAAAAGGATTCTGCTATATATAATAGCATGTTTACTATATTAAAAACACTAGTGCCTGATTTAAGACCTCAAATGATATTAACACATTTTGAGAAAGCTGGTATAAACGAAGCGAGAATAGCTTTTCTAGAAGCTGATATTAAAGGATTTTATTTCCATTTATCTCAAAGTCTTCTCAGAAAATCGTTCAGAATGTTGGACTAAAAACGGAATTTGAGACAAATATAGACTCAAATTAAAATCTCTTGCTGCGTTAAGCTTTGTTCCAATAAATGAAGTCAGGACGGTTTTCATGAATTAGCCATTACATTTCCTGATGCAGATCAATATAACGAAGTACTTCTTTCCAACTTATATTGAAGGTCCAGCAGATAGAGACCCACAATTTCCAGTGAATCTATGGAATCATTTCCACCCAACTATAGAAAATTCACCTAAAACAGCAAACTGCTGCGAGGGATTTGGCAATTCTCTTAACTCTTTTATTTCACTGTAGTCATCCAAGTATATGGACCATATTTGATGGATTACGAAAAGATTTGGCTTGTCATAGATTGACGCTGTGTAATACACAAGCAAGTAGAGGTTAGAAAACGAAAATATGTTTTACTCCATTATGCTGTTGCTTCTGCAGTGCAAGATTACTATCAAGAAAAAGATAAATTCAAATATTTACTTAGGTCAGCAAATATTCAATAAAAATAATTAAATATGTCATAATATATATAAATAAAGTTTATAAATAAGTCTCCTGCTTTAATATTAATTAAAACATTTTAACCGCTTACCAAATATTATTAGAAAATATTTTCTAAATGATTATTTCACAGGTATAAATCAGAAGCATTTTTCCCATATGGGCTTTTATCGTATGTGCTTTTTTCCATGTTTGCTTTTTTCCATCTGTGCTTTTCTCCATGCGGGGGTTTTTCTTGTCTGCTAATTTCCTGTGTGCTTTTTCTGTGTGAGTTTTTTTACTGTGCGTTATTTGCCTGTGAGTTTTTAGGTCACCGAGTTTTTAGGAGGTTTTTAGGTCTTCTTCCTTTTCGGTCACCCGTTTCGGGCATCGTGCCATCATGATCTGTGATGTCCTTCCACATCTACTTGTCTTCAGCGGTTCTAAAGTATGCATTGAGTGATACTCGGATTTCCTTGACAATGAGGTCTATATATCTGACTGGAAATCTTCTACACGCAACCGTCTACACGCATAGATTGTAGAGGTAGAGATCTTCTTCCTTTTCGGCCATCATATAAACCTTATGATGTCCTTCCATATCCACTTGTCTTCAGTGGCTCTAAAGTATTCATTGAGTGATACTCGGGTACACGAATTGATTAGCAACAGCTATACGTTTTATTTCCTTAATTGCTAGACTGTTGTTTCTTGGTCGGTCGATGATCATTATCTGTGTCTTTGATCTGTTAATGATTAACCCTCATCAAAGACCTCCTGACTAGCCGTCTCGACTCTTTGTAACAGTTCCATCAGTTCTTGCTCGTTGCTTGCAAACAACGTAGTATCGTCAGCAAACCTAATTGATTGTCCTGCCGCCCACAGAGATGCCTCCTTCCCAGCCTTCTGTGGCTTTACGAATAATACATTCGCCATAAATGTTGAACAGAAGTGGACTTACAACACAATCCTGATTCACACCCTTGCCAACGTGGAAAGATTCGGTCAGTTCCTCATTTACTCTGACGTTCCCACTGTTATTTTGATATAAACCTTTCAATAGTTTAACAAGGTGTTATGGAGTGCCCACTTCGAGAAGGTACTCTCACATGGCCTGCCATCTGACACAGTCAAAGGCTTTGCTGCAGTCTATGAAACACACCAGGAACAAAGCCGGTCTGTTCTTCGGATATCTCGGACAGCAGACGTATCTTGAGTCTTTCCAAAATTACCTGCATCACCTTACTCATATCCTATATTAAGGCAATTGTGCGATAATTGTCGCAGACTTCTCTGGATCCTTTTTTGTGTAGTGGTATATACACGGAGATTGTCCAGTTATCTGGTCATGTGCATGTATACAAAATGTTCTGACATAGTTCATGAAGCTGTGTTATGCCTGTCTCCTCTGTAGTAGTAATCATTTCAAGTGTAATGTTATCGATACCCGGGGATTTATATGTTTTTAGTTTGTTAAGGGCTGCTTCTACTTCTGCTCTTAAGGGTTCAGGATCCAAAACATTTGCTGTCTCCTCTGCTGTGTTTTCTGTTTCTCCCGGGTGAGCTACAAGTTGCTGACAGTATGATAGATCGTTCCAATATTTGGTTTGTGTCGGTTAGGATAGTACCATCTTCTGATCTTATGCTGTTGTGTTTTGGGGTGAATTTCCGCGTTATTTGTTTAATATTCATAAACAGATCTCTGGTCTGTTTATGTAATCTCTGTACTGGTGTTTATGTACTGGTGTGCTTCAATTTCTTGGCATATGTTGTTTAAATATTTGTTTTTGTCGTCTCTACACATTCATTTGATCTTCTTATGGAGCTTGCCGTATTCCTCTATAATGATGTTGTTGGTCAATCCTTTATACTTTAGCTCCTTCCTTTTTTATATTTCTTGCCAAGTCTCATCTGAGAGCCGTACCTTCCTGTTTCCGCTTTACAAGGGTATTGTGTTCTGATTTGCATCGGTTATTGCGTGTTTTATCCTTTCTCACTTAGAGTTTGGGGTTTCAACGATGTTGCTGGCGATTTCCCGTTTTATTGCTACAGAGGTTAAATTATAATAATATCGGAAGAAAAATATGTAGCTCAGAATAAAAAAATTATATAGATTATTTAAAACTATAAAGTAGACTTCTGAATAATTTCTTAGAATATGAAACTCTGATGCCAATTAAATTTGATGGCAGAGCGCTGTATTCCACAAATACTGAAATAATAAAATGATTAAAGTTACTATAATTACTTCGAAATGCATGAAACCATGCATAGAAATGCAAACAAACAATGAAAATTAAATTCGAAACGCTTAAACTTCGAAACGCTTAAACACAACAAATTTATAATACATAAAAAAATGCATGAGTGTGAACACAAAAATTCAGAGTAAGACTTCTAAACATGCACGTGCATCCAAGCGGCATAAATCAATCCATGAGTAGGATAGGAATTCTTCGTAAGATTGAAGTCATAGTTGAACAAGACAGATCCGATCAGAGCTATAATATCAGAAGTCATTTGTTGCATTTTAATCAAAAAATTATAATAAATAAAATGCTTGCTTCATATACATATAATTTAAATTTATTGCTTTGTGTAAGCACATGCATGTTCTGACATTAATAATTTACGGTAATTTATTATTTTATGAGCAGATTTATTACAACGACAAATAATATGTATTCAATTAATCATTGATTAAAACATAGCTGATTTTAACACGCCTGTAAAAACGAAGACTAATGTAGGTGTAGTGCAGAGACACATTCTGATGGTAGATATGTAATCAGGAATTTAGAATTGAATTAAACCAGCGGTTCTCAACCTGGACTTCGCGGTCTCCCAGAGGAACCCGAAGAGATTTCGGTGGAACTGCGAGAAACGAAAACACATTTAATTCAATATCCTGTACTTCAACCGTTCTTCTATAACAATGACTATATGACTATGACTATTTAGTGAATGACTATATATATATATATATATATATATATATGTCATCATCATCAATCAGCCCATATTCGTCCACTGCCGGACATAAGCCTCCCTTGATTGCTTCCACATTCTCCTATTCTGTGCCTCCTGTATCCAATTTGTGTGGATACATTTA
>WYDF02024469.1:2765-13056 GCA_009867245.2 Adranes taylori | reverse complement strand
GTGGTAGAGTGTCACAGTAGCTTTGTGAAATCTAGATATAAAATTGAAACACATGTTAATAAATCAATAAACAGTATATTGCACAAATACACCGCATGAAAACATTCTCGTACACAATACTCGAAATAATAAATTAATTAAAAAGTTGTTTAAAAACAATAAACTCTTACTGTGTACATATTTAACTAGCATTCGTAATAACATAAAAGATATTAAAATGTGATGATTAAAATATTTTCGTTTGAATTTACATAATTAAAACTAAATTTCGACAAAGGAAACAAAAAACTTGAAAACACATTAATTTACATATTTAATTAGACGATTTTTAATTTGGACTACGTTTCTAGAAAGTACCTTTGTTAGACAATCACAATATTCATGTATTGGCTAGATTTTTGTTTGATTTGTCGATCTAAATTGAAAACACAATGGAAACGTACACTTTTAGGCGTGTAATATTTAGGTTTCTAGAATTTGCTTATAAACATATGATTTACTGATCGTGATAAAACATGTTCCGTTACAATATTGCCCCCCCCCCCTCCAGCGAGTGGCATAAAAAAATCCTACAAAAATGAAACATAGGAAGGGTTTGGCAGACTGCAACTAACACAGAACCCAGAAGAATGAATGCATTCTAAGTATCCATTTTTCTTGGCTGGTATTCGTCGACTGATTCGTTTCAAACAAACAAAAAAAAACCAGCTTCAATAAATTTATTAAAAGTTTATACGAAACGCCGGCATTTCGTTACTTTAGCACTTAAAATTACGTAAACGAAAGCGATAAAATATTTATTCCTATTTCAATTAATTTCACAAACCTATAAATACCACATGCCTACAAAGCGTTTTTTTTTTCTTGTTAATGCGAAATACGTTTCATTTTCCTAAAAGCAAATAATATAAATACATAAAATTAAAGTTGCTAGTCTTGGGTCATTAAGTACCTTTCCTTAATAATTGCTTAATATAAATGTATTTAATTTAGCGATTTAAAAATGCTGTAGATTCAATTGTCTAATGCAATTAGAAAATATCAACATTTTGTTGTTTATTTAATAAACTAATTTAAATAGCAAAAATGTACTTTTCTTATATAAAGTCTCTTTAGGGTTTCTTTTTTATATTATTTGAAAGATCTATTAAACAAATTAATAAATAACATTTTTGTATCCTTTATAAAATTAATCAAATATTATTATTAACGTTTGCTAAGTTTGTGAAGCCAACTCTGTCGCACATTTTATTATAACAATTGTGCTTACAGGAATGTTTTAAATTTTTTATATTATTGTTGGAATCTGGAGTTGATTTAAATGTTGAAAATTAGATAGGAATGACTCCGTTGTTGCTATAATTAAAGAACACATTTCTATTTAATCTTAAAGAAGAATTGTTACATATGTTTTTATATTATAACGGCGATGTAAATTATGGAAACCAAAATGGATTAACTGCTTTCGTACATTGTGTTAATGAAAGGATATTGTCGTGTGCTAATATTATAATTGATTTGGTCTATGATTTTGATATAGATAGCAATTATAGGTATCCTGATACACCGCTCTATATAAGTTTTGGACAAGAATCGGAATATTGGGCTTAAAAACTTTTGGAAAATGGTGCCGACATAAATGTGCAAGCACGTTCTGACATCTACTTACTTATATTTAGCTTCACGTTTATGTAGTCCGAAAGTGTTTGATTATCTGCTACCAAATATGGATAGTCAAGAATTCATCAGGCTGGCGAATCAGCTACTATTTCAAGGATTTATGGAGTTCAGTAAGACTGATTATGTGAAAGACATTTGTATTTTCCTAGCGCATATGTCTTACTTTACAATATACCCTCTTGATATAAAAGACGGTACATTTTATATATTAAGTGACATGTTTACCAAATTAGATTTTACAAAAAATGAAAGACTGGATACACTATACTTATTATTTACATATTTAGTATTATTGCGAATAGATTGACGTTTTCAGATTGATGTCATTCACGTGATTGACGTTATCATTCACATGTTCAAAGTTAACAAATGATGTTAAAATTTGGAAATAGATCGGAATTAATGCATGCAACATTATGTTGAAAATTGGCAAGCTTATATGATATTAGCTCTTAAGAACAGGGACAATGATCACTATCTTAGGTTAGATAAAACTAACCTCAATATGTTACGCCCTGCGCTAGGACGTGGTGTCTTAATTTATTCTATGACGTGATGTCTAGAATGGACTTCCTCGTCATATTCAGTCTTTCCATATGATATAAAAAATAGAAACATGAAACATAAATAGAAACGATTGAAAATTTGTTGATCACTGTAATCAGGCTTCGAAATCATTATTAAGCAAATAAACATTTAACAATATTATAATAACTGTAAGCGCTTATAACAAAAGCTCGATTTGTTTCACAAACTATATTGGAACTGTTTATATAAAAAAATTCATTACAAAATTATATTTTGTACAAAAATTTACATATATACTTTCTTAGCGCAATCAAAAGATATATTTTCTAAAAGAAATCTAAAATACATGTATAAATATTCCATCACACCCCTAATCCCCAAACTCTGTTTTATCACTGTTATACAATTATAATATACACAATTTTTAACCACCGCTAAGATATTTTCAATGTTAATTTAAAAATTATTCCTTTTTACAATTTGGAACATTGATCTTATGAGTACATAAATCGATAGCAAATACAACTTAGAGTAGATATACCTATTACGGTTTCAGCCGATTAATTGTTTCAAGAAGCGTACATACGATTGATCTCATGTTGATACCGTTCTTGGATATCTTTTCGTTTCAATTTGAAGGCGGCCGTTACCAAGCCCATATCTGGAGACCATACTTCTTTACATAATTTAACAGCCGCCGGGATTTCGAATTTTTCCAATTTGCCTAAATAAATTGAAATAAAACTTTAATTTAAAAGAGCAAAACAACATTTAAAAGTTAACTCTTGTGCGAAGAAAACAATCACAAAATTGAAAAACTATTAAAAATGGGGTAATATATTTTAAAAGTGTAAAAAATGTTTTGATCTGTTAATTGTTAATTGAGGTACGAGATTTTTACCTTTCAAGTTACCTTACAAAACAAAATCGGAATTTTGAACAAAACTTTTGCTTTTTATACGAATGTTCGAACCACCTTGAAAATTTTTTTTTCTACTTTGAAAGTAATATCTCTAAACATGGTGTTTTAGAGTTTCAGCAGCGTTTTATAAGTGATAAAAACTGCTGTCGACGCATTTTTTGTTTGACATTCAGAAACAAAAAGAAGTCGTTAAGTGATTATGGATAATAATTCAATATTGTTTCCCATTAAATAATTAGACTAGACCATCTCATAGATTTGTACCTTTAAGTACATCAAGGTACTATATGTGTGCAAAATTTGAGCCTCCTAGTTTAAATACGAAATTTTTGAACAAAAAAAATGGCTCCTGTCAGCCATATTGGATTTATAAAAAAATGGAAAAAACCGTTCTGCGGATTCATAGTTTACACCTGTCTATCAAATTTAATCCAGATCGGTCCCATAGGGAAACAGAGCAATTCTTGAGCATAGATCCGTACGTACAGACACCGAAAAATCGACCCTTCTTTTAATTTTTTGAACAAGAAAACATTTTTTCAGAAAAAACTTTTTATATGAAAATTGTTCCTAATGATTTGAATTGCGAATTAACGGATTGCTGTAATTTCAATACAAGAATCGTACTAAGGTAAAATAGAAAAAATTGTCAAAACATGAATCCTATATCTTTCACATACTTATACGTATATGGTATGTGAAGATAAAAAATGATGCTGAATTAAACTGGAATTTTGTTCAAGTGTGTATTTATAAAAACTGGATAAAATACTTACACTTCTTTCCATGGTCGGCAATTTCTTGCAAAACTACTTTCTCAATATTTTCCAAAGTAACTAAATCCTCAAAAGCTTTGCCACGAATGCCTAAGCGGTTAGCCATTTCCTCGAGAAGTGATTGATTCGGTACAACAAGAGCAACACAGTATTGCTTACTACTATCACCGTATACGCATATGTTATCGATCAAAGGACAAGTTTTTAATTCTGCCTCAACTTTGCCGAGAGATACATATTCACCAGCTTGAAGTTTTACCAAATCTTTCTTCCTATTATAGACAAAAAAAAATACAAAAAAAAACATGTAAAGAACAAAGTTTTATGAAAACATTTGATCATATTTTTGTTTATTATTAATTTCTTCTTTGGTATATTTATTTTATTTTGCAAAATTTACACAACTTACACTTCATCTCAAAGAAAAGTACATCATCACATAATCCTAGTGGAATATATTACTGAAAGTACTAATTTAAAATAAAACGTATATTTCACAATAAGTATTTAACATGTAATAATTTTCTACGCTGAAGGAAGAAGGTTTAAGCATGAGTGATAAAAATATTCGTCAAGTTCAGATATGGCGATCCTAGGTACGTGCAATAGAAATATTGGGCACTGTTTAATGCCGGATCATCACCGCCTGACAACAACGTTAAAAGGCTTAATCCCCATATCAGTCAGGCTGTATAACAACCTACCACCTGAAATCAAACAACTACCAGAAGTTACCGTTCGGAAGGTAATCACAGACTGGCTAAAGGCACTTGCCTTTTATTCCATACAGGAATATTGGGTAACCGATTTTGGCGTCACGCTGTAGCCACTGTCTTATATACCAATTACATATAATATTTTTTAGTTCTTATCTGCAGATGTAATTCAGTTACCTTGTTCTTTTTTCTTGCATTCCTATTTCTACTACAATTACTATTTCTATTATTATTTATAGTATTGTAAAACCTTTATGTGTCATATATAATAATGCTCAACAGATTTTGTGACTGTTTTCAACCCTTCAGCAATCTAGGACCTATTCCCTTTAAATGTGTATATTTTCTTAGGACAGCCTTCTGATAAGATCCTTGTAGCTCGGTAATAATAACAGAGTGGAATCATCAATATATGTAAAATTTATTTTAAAAAATAACCATTGTGAAATGTAGATGTCAAACTTTACGATTTGACATCCGCAAAAAAACCTTGGCGGAGTGGGGAGATACGAATTTAACACGTTACTGCTTTGTATACATGTATATATCACTACTATTGTTATTTTCTTCCAACCATTCCAAATTCCAACTGCATAAGTATCACTAGTTGCATAAGGATACGTACAACTTAGAAAGGCCAAGAAAATCATAATTGAAAATATTCAAAATTTTACTTGAGGGCCAGCATAAAACAAGTTATCATTATTAGTCGTCGGTTTAAACGCTCTTTATGTATTAATTGGGCCAACAATTTTTTTAGTAAAATAATAATCATTAGTGTACGCTAATAAATAAATTATTAATTCACCTGTCGATAATTTTCACCGCACCATCGGTCTGAACTTCAGCAATATCACCAGTTTTGAACCATCTTTTGTCGTCTTCCTCAAAGAAATCTTCTTTGGACTTATCCGGTAATTTGTAATATCCTGGACTAATATTTGTGCCACCAATGACGATTTCGCCTCTAGGATATGGCTTGTCTGTCACTCTATAATTACCTTCCTCCCAGTTAACAAGACGTATATCACATATTGTTGTAGCGGCACCCACGCGGCCAAAAGTTCTATCATTAGCTGTTAAAAGTACAATAATGTAATGGATATGGTATATCAATTCAGTAATTCCTTATAATAGAAACGTAACTACGGTTTTCAAAAAAAAAAAAAACCATTGGTCCATTAATGTTTATACTTTCACTTCACCCAATGTAAAAAATACATTGGGTGAAGTGAAAGTGTGAGTGAATATTAAAAAGTTGAAAAGAATACTTACGTTCCATTACTGTAGCACTAGATGTAGTTTCTGTGAGTCCATAGCCTTGTATCACTTTTAAACAGAAGCATAAATTTATTTGTTCATGCGTGTCGGGTGAAAGTGGAGCACCACCGGATAAGATAAGTCTCACTCTTCCGCCCAACATCTGTCTCACTTTGGAGAAGACAACTCGATCTATTAACGGCGTCGCGTACCCTCGTCGACACCATTTCTGTTTATAATCGTAGGCGAATTTGAAGAGGATTTTAGCTATAGGGCTGCTTTTCGATACTTTTTCTTGAATTCCTTTAGATATTCTATCTAGAATTAGCTGAAATTTAAGATAGAAGTTCAAATTAAAGCAGTGCAATACTAGATGATACAAAAAATAAATAAATGAAAGCATGATAATAATAAAGGTATGACTACAAGATATGGAGCTAGTATATCTGTACATACATCAACATCATGCGCAAAAAGTTCATATATAAAATTATTTAATAAATTGCCCTAGACATAGAATGTACAAAATATATACGAGAAGTTTCACATTCATTCACTCAAAATGTTTCTTACAACGTAAATAAGTACATGTCATGCTGATATCACAAACCTTCGAGGAACATCAGTAAGGAGACCCTCACTGTAAGCTGTCTGGAAGGAAGCCAGGAGAACATCTTTACTCGGCTTTGGACGTCTCCTGCAGTACTTAAAGAGGCAGCGGTATAACTTTTCTTCACTCTGGGATATGGTCTAGTTTGGATCCGAATGGTTCGATGTTTAAATTTTATTAGAATTTTTTATACATAATTTAGTCATTTATGCTGAGGTTATTTGCCTTCAGTATCTAATCCTCCTTCACTTGAGTTAAGTAAACGTATTCAAGGGTTTAGAGGCCCAGTAGCGCTGAGGTGGGCAGCTTCACGGGCCTATTTCATTTCAAATTTGAGGTAAATATAATAAGTTGTGAACCGTATGATCAGATTGAGACGTAGGTAGCACTTAGTAGATTGTGCTGAAAATCTGTTAGGTATATGTTAAAGATATAGTGAATTCTTGGAGAACAATCCTTTTTCAAAATTTATATGCGGGGGTGGGGGGTTCGGCTAATGGATTAAGGAATGAGGGAATTGATATGGTGAGGATTTTATTTGGGAAAATAAGGACTTTAAAGGGATAATGAGTTACGATATGAATTAGAGCAAAGAAATTTGTGACAATTTTGAAGTTAAAAACATTTCGGAATATTGAAAATAGATTTGGAGACTTATTTTGGAAAATTTATGATTACAGCACTTGGTGTAATCACACCAGGGTGATGGGCTATTGTTTAATTTTGGTTTGTATTTTGGGTTGGGGCTTAATATCTTGTTTCCCAATAGAGTACAAATTCAAGATGATCTAGATTGTAAAGGTAGAGGTTTTTGTGGACAAGAGATCCATCTGCTTATTGTTATGTGTTATATTGTTGTTGGTGTTCTTACCCGATTTACTAGTATGCCGATTTAGTCTTACCCCAGATTGGGACAATTTCGTTTGTGAAAGATAAGATCACGATAGTGTAATAGTGAATATAGAGTGCTGAGAGACTTTATTATTTCGAAAGTGGGTCTATTGAATAGTTTGGTAAATGTAAAAATAATTGAGATTTACTATGCTGTGTCATGGCAAACTCAGTTATGGGGCATTCGTCTATCAGACACCGTCTTTTTGGTCTCCAGAGAAAAGCAATAAGAATCGTTGAAAATCTTGAATTCCGTGATTATTGTAGGCAAACATTTATTTAATTATAAATGTTAACATTGCCTTCTCTCTACATCCTAGAATGTGTGTGTCACTTGTTCAAGAACTTGGAAAGTTATCCAGAGCATGTACATAACTAACACTAGATATAAAACAAATATTGCATTAACAAGCAACAGATTATGCAGAACGCAAGGTAGTACAAGGTACTGGGTTATAAAATTCTACAATCATCTGCCCCAACGAGTTAAAAGTCTCGACTTTAAAGAATGTAAAACAACGATCAAGAAATTCCTCCTGAGGAAAGCACTATACTGTCATACGGAATTCCTAAATCTAAAGGAATGGTCTGATGAGGATTGGTCTACCTGACAGTGTAACGAGATCACATATGTCATACTTGCACAAAATTATTATCTATATTATTACCTATGTGAGTATTTTGCTATTGTATAGTATATCATTATCCTAGTATTATTATTATTCATACTATATTTTCTGATTTATGTAACTTGTGATTAGCACCAATAAATGATTTGATTTGAAGGCACAATTTAGCGCATGTCAAAAGGGGTTAAGTAAAGCAAACGCCATACGAGAGCTGCTTTGAAACGGCTGTAGTAGGAGGAAACTGAGTACAGGCTAGTTAGCGGTAGTTTCAGATGAAGAAATTTGAAGGAGAGCTAATAGCAATTGCAGACAGATCGATAGTAATTGTAACGGAAACAACTCTTATAAAAACACTTATTTTATACCGCAAAAGCTAGTTTCGTAGATTCTTGAATTTCTTTACTTAAATACAATCTTAAAAGTTTGGTATAGTATTAGTGATGCCTACTGCACAAATGTAAGGTTATATTATTATTTATTGACTAGTTTGAAAGTCTCAAATAAATTAATTTTTATTCTGAATTTATTCTTGTCACTAATTTTTACTCAAAAAACCAAGCTTAATAAGTTATGCTTAATGATTCTTGATAATTAATTAATTTACTGAATTGGTGTAAAAACTTATTACATGTTAATTATTTTTGAAATGAATATATCGAATAAAATAATATTGAAATATTATGTGTTAAAATGACATACAATTAAATAAATTTTCGATCCGTTTTGATAGTTGGGTGGATTAGAGTCTAGTAAAGTGGCATTTATTTATCTAAAAACTCACCCTGCTATATCATCACTTAAAAAATTAACCGTAACAAATATGCTGAAACGCCGGATAAATTAAAGATGCGGAGTATGTGTATTAAAAAGTTTCATAAATTTGTTTATTGGAGAATGCATAGCACAGTTCGTATTATGATGTTCAGGATAGAACATCTTATTGTGACGTAAAATCCCATTAGATACATTCCATATAACCAGTGAAAGCAGTTCTAGACAGTCAATGGCGCCTTTCAAGAATTTGATGAAGATCAATGCGTATGCGCAGTGTGTGCGAGTTTCTAAAGATAGTAACATTGAGTAGATTTGATATATGAAGATAATTATGATCTACTGTTACACTAAGTTTCGAGGCGCAGATCCTCCTTCGATATTCAGGCTATACATATTATAATAAGGGTTCCAAATAAAGGAACCATATTCCAGATTAGATCGACCAAGAGAGACATATAAAAGTTTGAAAAATTCGATACTGAAATCCTTACTGCTATGTAAAATAGAGACTCAATTTTTAATCGAGAATGAATCCCTAAATCTTGCACTACATCCTCTTTTTTCAGCAATAAATTGCCGATTTGATATTAGAAACCGAATTTCTCCCTTCTACAGAAAAAGCTGATGTGGCTGCAATTGGTCACAATAATGTTCCAATCATGACCATTCAATTAATCTATTTAGATCATCTTGGAGAAGCTGACAGTTTAATGTCATCATATAGCAGTAACTTGCAATTCCTTATGAACTTCCCGATATCGTTGGCAAAAGTATTACATAGAAGAGGAGATAGATGGCATCTCTGTGATACCCTAACAGAACAGAACATGTTGTTGAAGTTTGCTATTTTCACTCCTTGAACCATACCAAATAGGAAGCTCTTTAATCAAAGTAAAAACTTAAAGTCAAACTTATCTAATTTTTCAATTAATAGGACGTGGTTTATACGATCAACGCCTTAGAGATGTGTGTGTTGTATCTACTTAATGTTTATAGCACAGCTAAATTAGGTAATCGTTCATTATGTTTTCGAATACTGTAGGAATTGCTGACTGTTTGTAAACACTTCTGTAATTATTATTAATTACTAATTATTTATTAATTTATAGGTTAGATTGATAAAACTCTATTTCCAGATATTAGGGACAACTCCGGAGTGTAGGGAGATATAAAATAAAGAAAAGGCTGCAGGACACAATGATGAGGATGTAGTTATTTAGAATTTTAGAAATGAATTTTGATATGGATAGAGAATTTCTTAAAAGCCAGAATATTTAGAGTAAAAGCTTATGAGGAAGCTTATAAATAGCTTATAATAGCTTATGAGGAAGAGATTATCCAATAATAAAAAATGTTAATTTAGAACTCTGCATCATAATAATAAAATACGCGACATGTGTAAATAATAATTAAAAATATAATTTACATTCATATAGACTTACAGATAAAGATCTAATAGAATATAGTAAATTAATTAATTAAACCAGTTCAGAGATATCTGATGA
>WYDF02024458.1:0-13056 GCA_009867245.2 Adranes taylori | reverse complement strand
AAACGGCGCATAAGCTGCGAGTTGCTCAGAGATCTATGGAGCGGTCAATGCTGGGACTGTCTCTGAGAGACAGGATATCCAATGTGACTATACGGCATAGGACGGGTGTGAGTGATGTCATAGAGAGAGTTGCAACCTGGGCTGGCCATTTGGCACGAATAACGGATGGAAGATGATCAAAACGAATTCTGGAGTGGCGTCCAAGGCACGAAGCCTATAGAAACAGAGGCATGCCACCAACAAGATGGACGGACGATATTAAGAGAATCTGGGAAAACTGGATACAGGACGCACAAGACCGAAAGCAGTGGCTGACACTAAGGGAGGCCTATGTCCAGCAGTGGACGCGAACGGCTGTTTGATGATAATGACCTAAAAGCGGAGGGGAGGGCAAATTTTTACTAATATTTTTTTGTATTGTGATTTATGGTTTTAGTAATTAATTTAAATAATTTTATCAATAACTGTTTGATTTCATTGATGTGTACAATACGTGCGAGCAACGTATAAATGTTTTCGAGAAATGCAGAATCTAAATCCCTACATTCACAATTCAACCGTGAATACAACACAATTTTACTTTTAGCAACCTATTGTTGGCAATATTACACCATAAAGCGTTCGTATAGATAGAGAGTTATGTATGTATAGGATAGCTAAAATCACACGCTCCAATAAAAAAATCAGAAAAATTAAACGCAGTTCACAGTAAACTTTATGCTAGCTGTTAAAGAAATGGGTCTTATTTGGCGAGGGTGAACATTTTCAGTCCGTTGTGCAGAACTAATGCCGACAGTAACATGAGTGGCATTTTGAAATAAAATAAGTAGCACTTTTACAATTTTTATATCGCATTGTACGCGTAACAATAGAAAGGATGAAAAGATGCTAAAGTTACGTAATGCCAAATCAGTAACATAAGAATGAATTATAATACTTTATTGAACGTTGAGTCATATTAAATATTTAAAATTTGACGTAGAACGCCAAAATAGTTTAGTTCGGCTAATTGAATAGTTTCATTGCATTTTGCGCAAGAACATAGTGTCCTACGGTAAGAAGGAGCACAATGACACAGTTTTTGAAATATTTGCTGTTACTTGATCATTATTAATGCATAGGAGCTAAAGAAATACTTGATGTTCCTTTTTGTATAATAAATCTTTGGTCCAACTACCAAAATGATATTATAAACGGCATCCACGAGAAAAATTAAATAAAAAGTTAAAACATTGTTTCATTGCGCTCATGGGTGGTACACAATGATACATACCTTAAATTGAATTGGGAAATAATGAAAAAAAAAACAATAGTTATCAGTAAAATAATAATATTTATATATTATGAAGTACCTAAGAGCAGAATAGGGTTCAAAATAAAATATACTTGGGTAAATATATTATTTGATAGATACAAGACGAAAAAAAAACAGACACTGAATATTAAATAAAATAACAAATTTATATTTTGTAATTTACCTTAAGTGAATGTTGGCAAAATTTAAATCAAACTGAAGAAAAATATTCTTTTTTTTTATAACAGGTAGTACTGCGGGTTGCTTGAATTTGTGCCTTGAAAAGACCATGACAGGGAGAATAAAATTTCCAGTTCGATTTATAAAGCAGCAGGCTGTTAGCAAAGTACCACGTTCAGCAGCGCTTCGAGATTACCCTGACTGGTTTATTTACGACTTTTGGTATGGTAGTTTCATCAAGAATGCAGATTCGGTTTCCGTCAAAAAAGAATTCTGATCTTAACATAATGAAGTTAAGGTTGTCACGCGTTACGATTAAATGAAGTGCTTCTTGATATTGAATTCTTCTCAGACCGTCTGATGCTTAGGTGAGAATTACTTTTCAAAGAAACCTCCTCATCTAGTCTAGTCTAGCTTACTCGTTAAAATTCCTCAGGTACAATTTTATAACCTGAGGACCTTACCGCTTTAGTATATAGCCCGAAACAGTTGTTATAATAGGAAATTAGACAGTCTGTAATTTTATTCCCTGTTCCATACAAAGTACTTGTCGATTTTGGTAACTGGGAGCATACTTCATTATAATACCTTCAACAATTGTTTTTTTCATTCAAAATTTTATTCAATTTAACAAACATTTTAAGTCAAACAAATAGTTTGAATTCAAAATTTTCTAGGAATTTCTTTTATTATTTTAGGAATTTCTTATATATGTTTGGCGACCGCTTCTGGCGACGTCCTTAACCTCAACCTAAAACTGAATTGATGAAATTTACCCTTCAGCTTTTTTCACTCGATTTCATATTTCAGAATTTAAGCAAATATTATAGATATTAAATATAAGAAAGCAACTCCAAAAATAGATACATACAATTTAAAAAAAAAACAGAAACAAAACGCTAATTTCTTTCGAAGGAGTGCTACTTTAATTTAAAATTTTCCCAAACCTCTTGTTCTTTGTGGTTTAAGATCGACAAATAAAACAGCGTTGACAAAAACACAAAACCATATATTTATCTCTGACAGACTCTCACTCGCGATACTGCTAACGGAGAGTACTACCGACTGTCACAGATGGCGCAAACTAATATCTTTGTGTTACAGTATATAACAGCCTATGGAAATATGTGTTCTCGGGTGCCATGTCATTTTAGCGTGATACTGTAAGTTGGAACTGCTCTTGTTGTTCCACCGGTCATCAGTGGACTAATGAGGACACGGATTGCTACGAGTACGTGCGTAGTCCAGTGGTTCGTGTTCTCATGAGCAGCTGAAAATGATTCTAACTGCCAATTAATAACAAAATAACGTCTATTAGCCTTTTAGACAATATAAGCAAAGAAAGAAATATTAATGCACAAACAAATATCAATGAATAAATGTTAAATTAAATTAGGGGCGCAATAATGGCGGTTAGAAAATAAACAATAGCGATTCTATCATAAACAAATCAATATAGATCAGCGGTGCATATAAGACAGTACAAATGTATAATAATAATTACAAAACGAAATCAAAGCGGTGTATGTAAAGCAATTCAAATGTACGGTGACAAAATACCAAAACAGTAATAATGCGGAAAGCATGTGCATAGGTGCGACGATGGCTTGAGTGACTAAGACGAAGTTATCCCTACGAGTGATCTTATATACTCTAGTGGTGTCGGAGATAGTTTTAAAGTGAGGTGGTAATGGGAACAAAGCTATTGAATCCACATGCAATAAACAGAATAGTGTATGGTATATAAAATCGCTCACCAAATGTGTCACTTCGGTTCGGCGACTATCCCTAGCTGTCACTTTTCACATTGTCTTGGCTTGGCTGTCCTGGCTTGGTGATTCTGCTGGATGCTGATGCTGGACGTCTTGTTTTCGAGTTTGCAAAATCGAAACCAAATTATTATTCTAAAAATTTCGCCATTTATAAGCCTGAGCCATTACGCAACTTTTGCTCCGCTTGCTTGCTCCTTCTGCGAGGTTGTGTGTTATTTGTTTCCTGGTACAGTCCAACTACATTATTCTATGCAAATCTTGGCATTAATTCCACCCTGTGTGTAACACACAAATCCTCTCTCTGCGGCATCACTCACCGTTACCAGTACCAGTAGCAGCGACGAGCCAAGCATATCATTTTGTTTCCGTTGCGGCTGTTACACAGGTAACAGTGGAGCGTGCGAACAGTCCATGTGCCTTTCGCATATCCACATAATCCCCCTCTCTGGCGAAGCTGGCTTGCATAAACCACCTTGCGCATTATATACGAGAAACGTAATACATATTAAACATAGGTAGCGTATGTCCAACAACGACAGTAAAGCAAGCGATAGTGTATCTCTAGTACGTGAGACATAACCGCCTTCGTATATTTTATTATTGACAAATAACAAATGCGTGTAAGTTTATTACTAATTTAATTCAGTCTAAGGTTTCCAAAATTGGTCTATTTAATTGATTTAATTTATTTATTATAAAGAATTCTGTAATTTATAGATACTTATAACTTCTCAGTAACATGCTTTGTTACAGGTCAACTAGCGATATCTGTTGGATGAAAAAGAAAACTGCTGACTTTTATAGTTTCCATTGAAAGCTCACCAGATAACAGAGCGGTCTAAACCATCTAGAGGCTCCAAAATTTGAAATGTTTTGTTGTACCCCGTGTTCCACTGTAACCTTCTTTAGCTTACGTAGATTGCATGAAAAAAATTAATTATATATATCATTAGTGTCGATGTGTCTCTGTGTCATAAGATTGGCTACTAAAAAATGTTTGACAGGAGAATCAATATTGTGATGATAATATTATAAATAGACCATCGAGCAGAACTAGTAATTAATTACAGGTTTCATCTTGTCAGTAGTCACGTGGCTAATTCAATGTGTGGTTTTTCTACGTTTGTGATAATTATAGGTTACTGAAAATAAAATTACAGGTTTCACCTTATCGCTTTTTTCCAGTAGTCACGTGACTAATTCAGTGTGCAGTTTATATACCTTTGTAGTAAAAATATAAAAACATACAAGTAAAAGAATTTTATACTTTTATTTGTAATAAAGTTATAAAAATGACAAATTAGCGCTAACAATAAATTTATAGTATAGTAAATTAGTAGCCTGGGTGAACCGACTCTAGATTATAACAGTTCAAATTTAATTGATAAAAATGGAATACAGTTTATGGGGAATAACCGAATTATACGCTCTGACTAAAAATAAAAATCTAAAAAGAAAAACCATACCACACAAAAACCATTATTAATACCCCTCTGGTTTGTAAACCCTTACGACAAATTGACTAATAGCTAACATATTATTAGATTCAATCTAGAATGAGCCTCTAGAAAAAGTCTTAGGTCTGTAACATCCTTGACTTAAGGGTCCTTCCCTACTTTAAGTAACGGAAAATTTTAAAATTCCTACCAATGAAGTCTAACCATGAAGAAGAAATAATCGGTGAACCTGAAATTTCATTAAAAAGCGACAAAAATTTCAAGATATAGGTAGTAGGCAGATTGAAAATAATACAACATCAAATCCTAGCGCCGAATCTTTTATCGAGTTTTTCACTCTCAAGGATTCATTGTACTGGATAAGATTCGTTGAAATATTAGCATAGTCTATATGATCATCCTGGGTTGAACATTCTTCCGGAACAAAAGTTGGCTCAAGTAAATTCAAAAGTGACAACTATCTTGAATAATTTTAAAGGCTCGAGGCTGAAATGAAAATGATAATATTCGAAACCTCCAACATTGAAAAATTGCCTGATAAAGATTGACAGAAAGAACGAAAATACCTTAATACTTTTTTTCCTCTCTTATAGTCTTTCTGAATAAAGCTGTTGCGTGCTTATACCAAAGAAAATTCAACAGCAGTTCTCTTTACTCTAAATATTATGTGAAATCTGCTAAAGTGGTGTACAAGTACCAATTTAATGCATCTAAAGTGAATATACCTAAAGTGTGAATGCACCTAAAGTCAGTGTCGGATTAGGAAATGAAACAAAAATAGAAAATGTTAAAAAAAATACACAGATTCGAATTAAGTAGAGGACTGCAACCCATAAGATATACACTGAGATGGAACCGAGCTGACTTCGTTCATTCATCTGGTAATCTGGTTTTATGCCGACACGCCCTGGTTTCACAAAAGTTGCTCTGCATTAAAATTTTTTTCTTTTGTGAAAAAATACCTCAGCGTTTGAAATATCAACGAAACTGACAGCTCAATAGAATTTCAATTCAAGACAGAACAAACATATAAGACGTTGAAAGTTCTGCAAATAGTAGTATCAGATGGTAAAATTCCTAACATCTCGTGGGTTAGCTCTTCACGAGGATACAGAATTACTTGATGTTTAACATAATGGTAATTAGGAATTTTGGAATTAATTGCGCAAGAGGAACCATTTTTAAGTGAATATTTAGCTGAATATGGTAAGCAGGGCGTAGGAAAAATGTCTTCTATCTATCTTCTACAACTTGATTCCACACCAGATATTTCTCATGTTGACCAATTGACTACAGTAATTCGATATGTTGGTGCATCACCTGGGGAAGTAGCAGAATGTTGGCTCAGATTTACATCAATATTAAGTCAGACTGGATAAGCCCTTTTCACTACTGTTTTGTCCTTTTTGTCCAAATGCGACATTGCGATTAAAAACCTAAGAGGACAATCATAAGACAATGCTGCCAATATGTCAGGACGTTACAATGGTCTTCCAGCTCATCAGGAATATAAATAAGTTTGCTTCTTACATTCTTTAATTCCTTGCACAGCACATTCCCTTAGTTTGGTCGGAGTATGTGCTGCACTAAGCTACATTGGACCAATTTCATTCTTCAAGCTTGTATAAGCTTTACACAGTGTTTCTTCCGCATCGGCCTATCGCTGGGAGGTTATGCTCGAACAACTTCAAGACTCGGAATTAGTCTTAAAAAGAGTTAGCAATATAAGATGAAACCAGAGACATTGCATGAACCGAAATGTCTATTAAATAATCTCTATAAGAAAGAAAATATCTTTTTGGCAGGCTTGTTGTATGCATTTCTGGACTGAATAAATACTGTAAGCACCACACTTCAAAAGGAATCCACCCTTAATTGGGAAAAACATTGTGTGATAAATTTCAATGGTCAAAGGCCCCGAGATTTCGATGGCCTATGGCCCCACGAATTGTTTAATCCAGCAATGCCAAAAACGGTGTACACAACAAATGGAGGTAATGAATCAAGAGTTAAAATACAATTATAATGTAAACTATTTAAATCTTTGTATGAAATTTAATGCATCCTTTTCAATTTCATTTAGAGTAGGTTTGAGTTTCTAATTATTATTACACATTTGTATAATTTATTAACCATATTTGTTTTTTCCTGTATTGTAACTTCACCATTTTCCTTTGTAATAAGAACATATCCATAAATCACACTTTGTTGTAATGTGAAACCCATATTTTTTCCAATTTCTTATAAAACACATATACTTATTGAAATTACAACTCTGAGAGTAGAAAAGTTTGAGGCATCGGAAGAAAAAATGCGCTTTTAAAGTGTGTGGAGCAAAACCGAAAATTATAAAACCCGCCAAATTCAAATAAATCATTTATTTCAATTTAAAAAAGTTTCTGCTTTTTTCCGTTGCTCAAGAGTTAGCTAGTTGTTTATGTCATTGTTGTAGCATAATAAAATTACTATCGTCGAAATAGGAATATTTTAGTAAATATTTTATAAATATATTTTTATTGAATTTTATCTTTGACAATTATATAATAAAATAAGAAAAATACAATAAGTAATTAATATAGTACATCGTATTTACAATGTTATATACCCTCTACAATTTTGAAATATTTTCATATAATAAGAATTATTATCAATGTTGTTCTTATGAATATATTTTTGTCAATTTGTAATTTGCAAGCTTGCTCCATTGCGAGCCTTATTATTATTTAAAAAAATTTGCTGCCATATCTAGTTCTATTTTATATTGAATATTCTATTTTACATGGAATATTCTATTTTATATGCCACAGCAGCAAAACTATGGTTACAACGTATTGTTTTTATAACTTGGGCAAAATACTATTGTTCCATCAGAAATAAATAGAAAAGTACAACTTACTTGGTCCTACTCGAAAGAATTTTTAGCGACTACCTTACAACGTTGTCTATATAATTGAGATAAAAATGGTACAGGTGATAAATATGATATTAATGTTTTACATCCTGTCATTGAGAATTATCGCTTAAAGGATAATTTAAGATTGCTTTTTTAATATGAGCTCTAAGAATTAAGAAACGATTTATGGTTTTCTAACTAGCTTACTAGAAGCTACAATCAACATACTTTAGTCTATTTGAGCTAAATAAGCTTTGATCTGATAGAACGTTGAATTGCTGGACTAGTTATGTGGGGAAATTTCTGAACAAACATGGCTCCTGTCCGCCAGATTCGATTTATAACAGAAAAAAAAATCTGTTCTGCGGATTCAAAGTCTACACGTGTCTACCAAATTTCATCCAGATCGGTCCCTTAGCGAAGGAGAATTACATTCATCAAAGTTCAAGTCAACAACGCAGAAGAATTCATTTATTCATCTCGTTCTGTTGAAAAACGGTATTCGGGGACGGCCATAACGACGCACCGCAGATAGCATTGTACCATAGTATCGTCCCTGCGTCGGACATAGTCTTGTCGTCCATATTGACGCACAGCACCTAGGGCAGTTTATTTTCAACTAATGACGCAACATGAGATCTTCTTCATCTTCGTCGGATGAAGATGATATCTTATTTAACTATAGTATAAGGAAGTGTTACTTTATTAAAAAGAGAAGAAGACAGTACATCCTTTAAATAAAAAGCGAAATCAGTTTTGTGAATCAGTTTATTGCATCACCTTTTTAACGATCTAAGAAAGGTAAGTGGCGTATTTTTGAGTACATGCCAATGAGCAGTAATACACTCGACTATATTTTAAGCAAAATTGACGACAAAAAAAATATATATAAATAACTTGAAAGAACTGCCAAGCTCAGCCCTTAACAATTGGAGAAAGATTGATGTTAACGTTGCGGTAAGTACAAATAACATTATTTAAAAAAGAAATAGTTACAAAACTTAAGAATATTTACATGTTTCTATACTATTGGATGTCTGTTAAGTGATAATGATGGGCTCCAGACAAACTTTGAATATTGTCGCCCGAACCACCTTGATTGATATTAGTCCCTGGTTCTGCGTTACTGCCAGACTGAAAAGGAATTTGTTGTGGCAAAACTTTTTGACATAGCTGATTACATTGTTCTACCTGGGGTGACCTGGGGTGTCACTTTGGGAACTGTCAACATAACGAGTAAATGTAAATCTTTTTGGACCATATTGCACAGATGCACTTACAATGCTAAGTGCATCTGCTTTATTAAAAAAATTGATGATTGTATAGGAATTTCGTTATCTACAAGCTGCAAAACTTTTATACGGAATCTAATTTTTTGTTTTAGGTTCATTGCTCTTACGTGTGAAAGTATACCCTTAACAAATGCTTCGTTTACGTCTAGTTCCTTTTCTTGTCGTTTGTTCCTATTTTCGTCCTTTTTTTTAGATATGCAATCTGTTTTTGTTCAGTATCTTCACTATGTGACATATAAAATTTTCCAGTAGAACGTCGGGGCACACATTGATCTTTTAAAATAGAAGCGTGCCAAAATATAACAAATTAGGTTTTTCGCCGTCATCATCTTCAACTCCATCCCGGACTGATTTACTGACTGGCGTTTCTGCCAGTTTATTTTTGAAAGTTTTTTCCCTTAGTCGTTTCCATTGCGTTTTCGCTAAGGTTACTTAAAAAATAGACATTTATGATGTATAACATCAATAAAACAATTTTTTATTGCAGATATTTCTCCGCTGGCATATCATTTAGGGGTTTGGCATGTTTATTTCGCATGGGTGAAACTACAGTAGCCAATATTATTTCGGACCTTTCAGAATATACTCATTATACAAAATTCATATGCCCGTTTCATCTACAAATGATTTTCGAAAAATAGCCATAGAATCTTCCTATACCGAGACGCTAGGTAAACAAAGCAACGGGGGTACATTTAAAGCATCTGCAAATTTAGTGTTCCAAAATTGATCAATGGAACACTAAATTTGACTGAAGATGATCCTCTACCTAATTTGAATTTGATTATGCCACACGTTCTAAGAGCCAACGAAGCTTATCCACTGATGAGTAACTTACTAAAACCACTCAGTAAGCAAGAATTGAATGAAAAGTTGGAATATTTTAATGAAAGCTCATCCCATGCCAAACGAACGGTAAAATGTGCTTTTGGCATTCTCAGTTCAAAATGGCAAATTCTAGATAACCTATATTGACCACTGCTACACACGCAGATAAAATAATGAAGACAATTTGTCTTTTACATGATATAATTATTAACAAGAAAGGAATGGAACATAATCTATGGCATTCGATCTATTTTTCGAAACGAAAACATACAAGCAACCGCAGGAAGATCAAACAATGAAGAATTTTAATAAAGGTACACTATTATGGTGATTTTTGCTTTTGTTGTCCCAAATCGCTACTCTAAAAAAGATACTGGTTATTAATTTTTCTTTATCTATACTGCTCGAAGGGTCAAAAATATAGACTAGATTTCGCATTGTGATACTCTGGTACCGGGAATTGAAGTCTATAAAAACATTTGCTTCGCACACGGATGCTATGTTACAATGCTAAGTGCTATGCGTCGTTATGGCCGCTGACTTAGAAGCAATGATAATTGCTTTGTATCCAACACCGAATGCATATTCGAATGAATACGGTTCCGACGCCAGTGCGATATTATCGTTAACTGTTCATCCATTCGTCTCTTTTGTTGTTCATTCCTACTGAAATTGGCTCGACGTATAGAACAATAAACCATGCGATTGCTCTCATCCAATGATTTGTGTAATAAACGAATAAGTGTGCTATGTGGAAATGAATGTACGTCGCCTACTATACTTCATACATTGAATGCGTGTATATTTAAATATATATTCTCTTGCTGTTCCCATGAAGGTACACCACTGTGTTAGTGCGTTAGAAGTAGAAACTTATTTCTATTTATTATTAAGTCAGGTTTCAACGAACTATCAAAAAACATTCTGTAAGGAACGACACATCACTAACTCTGACTGACCCCACTGTGAAAAGCCCAGAAGCTTTTGAGTTCCAGTTCATGAAAGATGGGGTGGCGGATCAGTTTACAAATTTCTATATTCATTAATACATTAATATCTAACAAATAGACATACGTACACGGTACACATATATATGATCTATACTTGTCATATTCATATTATTTTATTTGATAGTACGAATAATGTTGCCAATAAACAAATTTTATTATGCAACGTTACAAATTTTAATGTTTGTATAGTTATTTATCTATGGAAGGGAAAAATTGAGATTAATAGTATAAATCATGTAAAATCCATGTTTATATAGAATATCAAGCCACTTAGTATCGCAACGGAACATTAATCAAACCAAAAATTATTCTAAGGATATATCAAAATCATTTTTCTTTTGTATAGCAAACGCACACAGCTGCAGAAGTCCCTCTTTTATCTTTGTTTGCTAAAAAGAAAGAAAAAGGGAACACCATCTCTTAAATGTCACAACCGCAATTATCAAATCACGCTCAAAGAAATGCTAAGCTTCCGAGCAAAAACACATTTGTGTGATGTTCGCATTCTATAGCTTGTATACACTCCGCGATTCATGCTTCTCTGTTTTGATTAATAGTATCCGTTATGATGCTGTTAATATTTATCATTTCATTTTTGACTACCTCTTTGCTGGCTTTCAGTTGAAGAAAAAAAAGTGCTTATTTATGATTTTTCCTTGGCACAAATGGCTAACGTTCGTGCTAATTGGTTTACATATATTTGTGCATGTAGAGAATGTCGGATATTATATTATAAAAGCGGATAGTTTCCTAAATTTATGACATAATCTAAAAACATATATTTAAAGCACATGCTGAAAGAAGGAAATGTTGATTTGAAAACATTTATAATGTAGGACTTCAACTTTTTAAATTCATAAGATTGATGTAAATTTAGACGCGATAACAAAATAATAAGAATTTTTATAGCTCTGCGCTACATAGTTTCTACATTGTTTTGTTATGTAGAAGTGCTCTTAACTACTTTGTGCTCTTAACAATTAAGGATGAAGTCCAAATATTGAGTACTTTTCATACCAACCTAAAATAAACTCTAAATATTTCTTTCCAAGTCGCATTCTGATCAATTTGCTTAAACGTTATATCTATAAGATCTCGAAGGTCATGGAGAATATGTTATGCCAATATGTACGATTGTAAAGATAAATTTTATTATAACCTCACAAAAATAACTCGAGTTACAAGAGCGATATACAAAGAAATCAGGATAGTAAGTGAGTCTCAATAGAAAATAAATTCGTAAATAAATAGTGATTAATAAATTATTAGTAATTGTGATTAATTTTTAGAGTTTTATTAAACAATAGTCATGTAAAGAAGATTTAGTTATGTGTATTAGTTTAAATTATTTTTTCCACTGTAATCCATTAAACATTAGTCCATCGTATTTTTTTAAAACGAATAAATTTCCAAGAGCATTTTAAGTTCTACTTATCAGACTTCTACTAGCAGATTTATTATTAAAATTTAACCTTGTACATCTTTTACGTATAGACAGATTTATTATTGAATCTATTCCTTACATCTTTTTTGACACTCCCCGTAAATGCGCAAAAGCTTTTAAACTATGCCTTGTGGAACAATGTTATGTGAAATATTTTTGTATTATACGTTGTATCTCCCTATATTATATTCTATGTGTTTTATTTTGATATGTAGAGTCTCTTGCTGGCTTGTAATGTACGCTTTCGTGTTATTTCAGGCATTTGTTAATTATTTTTATAGTTACAGATTATGCATTCCTTAAATTTCTTTTAGAACAATAACTAATGGCTAACAATATTTTTCGTACAAGCTTGAAATATCTCAACTAAATCTGAACATTATTTTTAGAAAGGTATCGCGAGGAATTTAATGAATTTGATTATATGAAGCGATGGAAATAAAAATTTGCCAACAAAATGAAAACTAAGAGTTCAATATAAAATTTAATTAACCATACTTTTATAAATTCTCTAGAATTTTATTAACGCGTAAAATTAGTACTGTGTTTCGTGGTTTTGAAATACTAGAAACAGTGATACCAATAAAAGCTAAAAGCTGTTTTACATTGAAAATCTGATTATATACTACTAGAAATACTAGAAATATTTTTCATAAATTGATACACATTGCAGATCGTCTTTGCGATTTTCAGCAAGTTGGACCAATTGCGCCGTGGTATGGTTGGTTACACTGTAGAAAATCTCCTTCGACACGTTTAAAATAGTTTGACATGGAATTAGGCTAGTTCCACAAATTCTTTACTTTGTCGAAACTCCCAGTTTTTTAAGGGATCACAAATATTATTATAAATAATGGTAGGGCTAAAGGAATTTTATTTACCTAAT
>WYDF02024447.1:0-13056 GCA_009867245.2 Adranes taylori | reverse complement strand
GTAAGCATTTAAATTATTTTAGTAATTATTAGAAATTCTCTGGGACAATATGTCCCTACAGTATTGAAAGGGTTAAAGTACATTGTACTCATAGAGTAAATTTTTGTACTTCATTTATTAAATGTGCCTCAGGACACTAACTTTAAGATTTGATTTCAGTTGAGTTAATGAGTGGACGCTTTTATGAAACAAATTACTAAATTCACTAAATTATTACTAAATACAACAGTATTACTAAAACTGAAATCAGTAAATCATAAAATGTAAATAGCATCTTTTCGCGCCTCATCTATTCTATTTTTTAACCTTGCGAATTCACCTGTCTTACATTTAAGCTCAACAATGAGGTTCACGTTATCCGAATATCATATTTCGAACTAAACTATTCGCTTGCGTGAAACGTGAACTAATTCATGTAAATTATATTCTACATCTGAAATTACATTTCAGTTACGTATTTTCATTCAACGTAAACAGATGTTTTAGCTATTAAATATTCCTTCCAGAAAAAATCGAATAAGTTGGTAATTTGAACAAGAAAACTAGTTTATGAGAACAAACAAATTGATTCGTACTAAATATGTAATGACGTACATAATAAAACGCGATTATGATGAATATTATAACAGTTTTTCTAAATAATATATTTCAATAAATCTGTATTATTCGTAAAAGTGAAGTACATAATACCGAAAATAATTTTTGAGTGATTCACTAATAAAATTGTTTTGCTACAACGATTTCTTTTTGCGTTTACATATAAAATATTTCAATTATTAATGCAATAAAAAAATGATAACATATTGTAAAACATGTAGAAAAAAATACGTTTTCAAATTTTTGTGTTCTAAGTTTTTTATTAATAATAAACAACATGAATATAATTATTACAAAAGTTATTGTCGGAATAGCCTTCGGTGTAGTGCGATTTGGATGTGGACTCTTACCTTTCAAGATATTTCGTTGGTTGAAAATCGATATAGATGATAAAGAAGATACTATCAATATTAGAAAAGTACAATTGATATCAAAAGGCCTAGGATTATTTCAAGCATTCAGTGGTGGCGTTATATTTGCAACTTGTTTCCTACATATGATGCCTGAAGTCTATGAATCGACTAGGGAGTTAAAAAAATTTGGTTTGATCGAATCCGGATATCCATACTCCCAATTAATTGTGTCATTCGGATTCTTTTTAGTGTATTTCATTGAAGAACTTTCTCAATATTGCATATCACTCGTAAGCGTTGATGAAGTTGTACAATTAAACAGACATAATCGTGCCTTTCATACTCGTAGAAGCACTCTAAGGCGTAGAATATATCCAAAACTAAATAATGCTATTCATAATGGTATAACTATCATTTCTAAATCAAGTCTAGTTAAAGAAGATCCAACTGAAACAAGTATACAAGATGCAGAGACTGAAACAAATAAATCGCAATCTTCTCATCATAATTTAGACACCAATCATGAAACTAATTCTACTCAACAAAGAGAAATTAGTAGTATTAGTAGAATGAAAGAACAAGCTTTCGAGAATGAACTTGCTGATATATCTGATCTTGATGATCCCATGGACGTTGAAAGTACTATGGAAATCCAACGTATGGAACAATTAGATGATCTCACCAACGCAAATAGTATTACAAAACAGCAATTAGTAAAATGCTTACTGATTGTTCTAGCTCTAGCATTGCATGCATTTTTTGAAGGCTTAGCCATCGGCCTCCAATCATCTATACCAAATATATGGTATTTATTTACAGCAATATCCATTCATTCAGCGGCAGTTCTTTTCGCTATTGGACTTGACTTGCTCCTGCAGAAACGTAGTAGGAGGATTATTTTTATTCATAATTGGACATTAGCTATATCAAGTCCACTAGGAGTATTTCTAGGTCTATTGATTACTATACATAGTGATCTTCATACAAAAGCTGAATCGATTGCTTTTGTCTCATTGGAAGGACTTTCTGCTGGTACTATTTTATATATAACCTTTTTTGAAGTGCTGAATAAAGAAAAGGAACGTAAAGTTTATAGAATGCGACGAGCATGTTGTATGCTGTTTGGATTCTGTTTTATGGCTGCAATAGAAACTCACAAATTAATTTGAATATATCTCAAGCTAGTAATTATTAATTATTAGAATTATTACTATTTCTCATGTATATATGAAAATGTATGTAATGAATAATACACTAGGGAATCCAAAGAATTCGTTTTTTACCTTTCATGTACATATAGTCATATGAAATATATAGGATTCATGTTAGAGATGGGGAAACCTAGTAGTGTGACAGATACCTGTTACCAGGACTTACCCGATCCTTTTGTATTTTGTACTGAATCACTGAGTTTCCGGACTCTGAATATCTACATATAAAATGAAAAAGAAAATTATGAACAGGGGAGATGGAGGGCTGGTGGTCAAATATGTTTCTATGGAGTTAATTTTTGTATTATTTTCAATAATCTCATTTCAATCGTTATCGTTATGATTATACAGAAACAAAAACTAGTTTCCTTTTTTGTATGAGATTGCTTATTTTTATTTGTACTGAAATGAACATATTTTAGAAGTTTATCATTACCCCTGCCTGGTCTTTCTCATTTGTTATTACTTTGCCCAAATTTAACCCTAAACAACCCAGTAGTGTCCAACGGACACATTTTCAAATTTATTCGTATACAACATCGAGATTACTCATTGCTTTGTGACATGAATCAATGTATTGTATCTTTTATGTGTTTGTTTGCACTGCATAGAATCATCACTTATATTATCGTCCATCCCTTGTAAAATATCGTTTATAATTTAGTTCCCTTTCTATTTAACCTTGTATAAATGTGTATGTATAGTTTGCGACGTACCTACAGGCTTTAGCATTTTTATCAGTTAACGCGATAAGTAGAAAAAGAAAGAGAAACAGACCAAGAATCGTAAGTAAGCATTAACAGTGTAGGAACAGAATACTTTGTCAGCGGACAAAATCGAGCCATTGCGCTGACACTCATATCAATTTCGCATCAATAAATAATTAATTTGTTATCGTTCGCGAACGGGTATGACAAGAAAGAACCACTTTCAAGAAAGAACCACTTTACCCGAAAGAACCACATGACAAGAAAGAACCACTTCTATTCCCACATCTTTTCCGTAATCCTAACAGAAGACCTAAATGAAGACAACAGCCGTCACGTTAAGGTAAGTCGCATTTTTTTTTGTTTTGCACTATTAGCGGTTTATTGTGTCGCGGATTTATTTGAATTTAGCTCGAGGATTATTGCTAATTTTTTCGCGTAGTTACAGTCCACATGTTGTGATTAGTGTGTGTGGTATTCCCTAAGAGGCGTATCCCTAATAGATAGAATCACAAATACAGATAGAGAGCACGCTTTCTGCAACAGGGGTAAGCGTGCACTATACATACTGGATCGTAGCGTAGAATAGAGAGAAGTGGAAGTATTTACGGGAGGCTTATCTCCAGCAGTGGACAAATATATAGCTGTTTCGTGATGATGAATGGTGTCAAGACAAAAAAGATATATAACATCGTTCGTGCGGCAAGTGTATCTCGCGTATTTCGGTGTAAAAGTAGGAGCACTATATTTGAGCACAAGACAAAACGTGGGCACTATATTTGCTAATTGTGTTGAAGGACTGAGACAGTGGTCAAAGGATGAACAACATTGTTTCAGATTTGGTGTTCCGATGGTCTGGCGAGAGCCACAAAATCATAGTGATGATTGTTACTTTTGTTCAACCGGTGTTCACAGTTTCAATGTAAAGAATAACAAGAACATCGTCTATCAAATTGTGCCATCGGATTTACGTACTGTCCCTCATGATCCAGATATACCAGTACCTATGCAACCAGAATATTTACCTGAAGTAGATAGTTCAGAAATTGAATTAATTGAAGAAACCGAACATAACGAAGTGGAATACGAACCTGGTAATTCTGCGCCACAACCATTTACACAAACTGAACTGAACGATTTGATTCGCGACTTACATCTGTCCAAAGAGGCTACAGAATTCCTTGGTTCACGTCTTAAAGATAAGAATTTGCTCGCAGCGCGTTTCGTTATCCTGGTTCAAGTACAGAGAAAATGATTTTATTCCATACTTTTCGGAAGAAGGAGGCTTAATATTCTGCAATGATGAGTGTGGAGTTTTTAAGTTATTAAAAATATTACTAAGATTGTCAACTATCGATGGAAAAATGAAAAGCAATTCTTCTTTTTATTACAACTGGGCCAAACCATTTATTTGGAGCAAATCACGTTAGTTTGATTTTTGCGACAGGACCTGCATTTTCCTCTTGTAGTAAAATCAAGTAAATGTACTCTAAGAACACGCCTCACAGCATCTACCGGGGTCGGTATTATTCCTTTTATTGTCTCTTTAGGTTTTTTTAATTTTTTTATCCCCGGAGAGTCATTGTCACCAGAGTTCCTTCTTAATCGTCTTTTTTTTTGACAGCACGAGCATTGGCTATTTCAATTCAAAGTTTTTTCAGTGGAATGTATTTACTCCCAATACGTTCACGACGATGCATAAATCATGCATTGTTTATGCATATATCCATAAGTTGGATAAAGATTGGCATCTACCACTTTTTTGATTTTGAAAGATGATCTATAAAGTGCTGCAACCATATCGACTAAACCCACTCCACCCATGTGAGAGTTGTACTGCTTTATTTGTGAGTGAGACAGGAAATGTTTATTTTCTGATTTTGTTCTTTGTCACAAAGTCTTACGATTTCCAATTGATCGGCGCCTACAAAGGTTTACAAATATTGAATGTTTTTTTAAGACATTGTCGGATGAAAACATGGCCCTACTCAATCTGTCTCGTCCTATTGTTAGTAAAGATAATAAGCCTACGCTTTTCTCAAGTGAACTTGCAAGTCTAACGTTGAAAAATAAGTACCTAAATAAATATATGTCATTGGGTTTCTATGCTGAGGTATAGTTATACACAATGCCAGAAGCACTTGGTACTAGCCCAAAATGATGTTCTAAATGAGAGAACAAATTTGAGGAAAATGTACTATTTCCCCCATAGATAATCAAATCATTAACCATACAACTCGTGCAGGAACTAATAAACCTCAATTTTTGAAATCTGTTTTTATGGGTTTCTTAGGAAAGTACTGCCCCCTGTTACCTGCTCTCGTCCCTTTATAGGGTTCCATAATCACATCTAAGGACTGCACTTTTTCGTGTGGCGTATTATTTATGTAGTTTTTCCTAATTATTTCAAATAAGGGCATAATTGTGAAATATAGGTCAGTGGTTCCCTCTGCCCCAGAATTATCCAGAAGCAAATATTTTACATTTGCAGATATAAATTGAAATTTTTGGAAGGCTTCAAACTGATCGCACATATACGAAAGAGTGTCAAGTTCCTTGAGTGCAATAAAGTGGCTGAGTGCATATGTGTATGAATTGACTAACCCAGTTGTTCTAAACTGGTTCTACTTTAATTATATGTAGTACACAACTGGCAGGTTCTAAATAATTCTGAACTGTTTGCATAATACAGTCTAAGCTAGGGGCGGAAAATATTCACACGTGTAGGATTTTACAACTTTGATTCAAATTTTTTATTGCACTTTTCAGTGCTTGACGAGCGGGTGGAGACCATTATGCAGTTCGTAATTGTTTTAACAAATATTTAATGAATACATGGAGTGAATGGGCCCTTAACTTATTAGTTAGTGTATATTTAGATATAACTCTCGGACCCGGCAAACGTTATTTTGCCCTCCACCTGGCCCCATATTTACCTTCGGCGCGAACAGTTCTGCTGATCGTACCCTGCGACCGCGGCCATGGTCTATTTGCCGCGGCCAGCGGTATCATTTCATTGCCGCGGCTCTGCCGCACCCAGTGGTATGACTTCACTGCCGCGACTTTGCCGCGCCCAGCGGCATGATCTAATTGCCTGCGGACGCGGCAATCCCGCTGTCTCCTGAAGCGTGTTACAACAAAGTGAATGGCATAGAAATATTCTTCGTACTCAAATACCTATGTATATACATTTTCATGGCGATTGGTTGAACAGTGTAGAAGTGCATGTACTGCAGCGCCATCTAGTGGTGAGTTACAACAAAGTGGTTTACATAAAAATATTCTTCGTACTCTAATACCTATGAATATGAATTTTCATGGCGATCGGTTGAACGGTGTAGAAGTTGATGTTCTGTAGCGCCACCTTGTGCCAAGTTACAACAAAGGGAATAGCATAAAAACCTTCTCCCTCAAAAACTACATAAATGTACCAAATTTCATGATGATCGGTCAAACGGTGTCGAAGTCACTTAATCTCAAACATTCATATATATATATATATATATATATAGATTACTAATAAAAAATACTTAGCACTATAATAAAATGGCATAATTTAAAATTTTAAGGGGAGGAGGCATAAGTCCGATCTTCCCCCCTCCCCATAAATATGCTATTGCAAAAAACTTATTAAAAATAAAGTTTAGCATTGCTGTATAAGAGATGGCGCTGTATGTACTCTTTCTGAAATACTGACGTCGATCGATATATGCCTACGTCATCAGTTACGTCATAAACTATGATATCACGCTAAAAATATCTCGCGTTGTGTAAGTTATGTACGGTGTTACAAAATGCGGTGGAAATTGATTGGCAAGTGGGTGAGAAAAGCAATTAATATTTAATTGAAATGTAGCACTACCTTCTCTAATTCCGATATCATATTTTTGAGACATTAATTAATATTTACAGCTAGTATTAACAACAAAGATTAGTAAATATTAATTAAAACTATGTATATTTCGCTTGATGAATGCAGTTGTTTATATGTTATTATTTTTTAGACGATTGTTTTATTATTGACTGCCATAAATCAACTGTTGCACATTGAAGCTGGTGTTACTAGGAGAAGTTTTAATGATAAATCGATACGAGGTTATCTAACGGAGGTAAGGCCCATGACATAAATTATGTATGTTTCTTTTTTGATCGGTGAGAAGATTTTCTGTAAATTTTTTTTTTGCGTAAATACACCAGCAGAGAAGTGACAGAAAGGAGATTTGAAAGGTATTTTTGTGTGGCTTTAAGATTTTCCATCCTCTTCAACCTTGGTTTTTGATGTTTGAATGGATTTCACGAACGCAGGTTTAGGTGCATAAAGTCATTACTTTGCTGCATGGTTACCGATTTTCTTATCCACACAAGGAAAATCCACACAAGTTGAAAATCCTTGTTCAAACTCAAAGCCCCTTAAACCATCATCGGACGAGTTTGTATGCAACTTGCGTATCTCCAACATTTAGTGCACTTATGCACCTAAACGCTACAGCATTCGCTTTACAGCAAATGACACCTACAAAGTCTTTGCCATACCATGGTTAAAGGTAATTAGTTGTGGGATAGGTTAGGCTAGCTGTTTTTGTTTAATTTTATTAGTATCAAGTATACCTTTGATGTGATCTACTTGCACCACAGTGCAAGCAATATATCCTATTGACTTGCTAATGGTAGCAGTAGAAAAGATGGGTAATTTTATTTTCTTTCTGTCTTTTTATATTTTTTATGCTCATGTCGCTTAAGGAAAGGATAATGGGACTATATCGAGGATTTCCTGGAGGTATCGAGAGACTCTTGCATTGACTGAATAATTCTGGCCGGTGCATGGGCAAAATGTCTCCTAGGCAGTTTACGACGCCACTTCTGGACTTTCCAAGTGGACCTCAGGATGTTGTAGGCTATCGGGTTGTTTTCTTGTGAGCGCCTAACTGGATATTTAGGTTGAAGTGTATTCAATCTATCACTGATCGGAGTGGCCGCGCAATGTTCATACAGATTAACGATCGAAAACTTATACTGGAGTTTGTACATTTTTCTAAGATTCGCATGTGTACATTCATATTTGCTTAATTTTCATTTATCACGACCAATGTCGACTTGTAACCTCCGTAGATCCTCCAATTCGACACTTACTAAACTCCTTTGTGGATTTACAGAGAACCTGTTGGTGGAATGAAATTTGCAAAGAAGAATTTCAAAGTTTATTTCGATGTAAATGTCCTGCCTGGTCATTTTGTCGCGCTCCTGGTAGATATTACAATGCTTTTTGTACGATGACAGCAACTGGATACATTTGGGAACAACCCGGCTTAGACTCCAGCGACGATACACAACGACAGATCTAACGTCAAACTTTGGACCCATAATTATGACTAAATATTTTGTATTAATTTTTTCTTATATATATTTAATTTAAATATAATTTAACGTACATTTATGAATAAATTATTCCAAACCTTTTATTTTTAAAGAATACCTGAATATAAACTATTTTAATATTCGTTGTAATTTCTAAAATAATCGATCGGTGCGCTGCACAATTAATCATATATCACAGTCAGAATTAATAGCAGATATCAGAAAACTGCAGATTGGGTCTAGTATATGATTTTCAGGAGTTTTAGAACTATTAATGTCATTAAAAATGTATAAATCCTTTAATATAAAATTTACGTATTCCTGTTGCACCCACACAATTAAGCATTATTACAAAATGTGTAGTGTGTATGTAGTAGATTTTACAGCTTTTTAGCTTTGCAAGAAAAATACGAATTTCATAATTCTTCGAACGGTATGTAGAATATTCGGTAATAACGGAAACATTTCCTCGCAGAGAATTAATGATTTAAGAGGTTTTGGGCTACAAGCAATATTGGGCACTGTAAACATAGGTTTTAGTAAAAACCTTTATTGGCATAAACGTACAATTTCATTGCAACATTACAGCAGTAACTACAAACAATAAAGCAGTAATTACAGCAACAATAATACTAACTAAATGTTCCTTTTCTTTCTACCTGAATCGAGAATTTGAACACGAGAATTCGACGACCACGACGACTTTGAATTAAAAATAAAAACCTATTATATTTCCTTCTACCACATCTTATCCCTTTTTTCCGCTTCGCTTCCCTTTTATCCCCTCATGTATATCTTATTCCTAATATTTTTACTTCTTTTACCCTCTCCTATCCACACCCGTATCTATTTTCCAGTTATCTATGTTGTTTTTAGCAGTTTATATATTTTCCTCTTAACTTTCGCTTTCGGCCCCCCCTCTTCTTCCCTTAAATACAATTACCAATCCGTTGCCATTTCTACCTCTCTTTCACTCCAAGATATCCCTTCGACCCATTGACTCAATGCCCCTAATCTTCTTTTCCCAAACCACATATTCTGCTTTTTTTCATATTTTCATCCATACAATACTTATCTCTCTTTCTACTTTTCCGCCTCTTTACTTTTTCATTCAATACCTAACACAGACAATAAATATCCAGCCATACCTCCTTCCACTTTTATACACTTTTGCTCAATCTACTAGCTCTTATCCTCTCCTCTTTTCCCTGCTTCTCAATGTCTTTCATTTTTTGTTTCAACTCTTCAATTGCCTTTCAATCGCCCCTCAAACCCCAATAGTCCTTTATTAATCTTCTACTTTCTACTGTTTCTGCTTCATTCCTTTTTCATTCAATACCTAACACAGACAATAAATTTCCAGACATGCCTCCTTCCACTTTTATATCATTTTGCTAAATCTATTTGCCCTTATCCTCTCTCTACCCTGCTTCTCAATGTCTTTCATTCTTTACTTCAACTCATCAATCGCATTTCAATCGCCCTTCAAACCCCAATAGCCCTTTATTCATCTTGTACTTTCTACTTTTTCTGCCTCTTTCCATTTTCATTCAATACCAAACACACACAATACATATCCAGACATGCCTCGTTCCACTTTCATATACTTTTGCTAAATCTACTAGCTCTTATCCTCTCCTCTCTTCCCAATGTCTTTCATTCTTTGAATCAACTCTTCAATCGCCTTTGAATCGCCCTTCAAACTCCAAGTGAATAAAGATTTATCTTCTACTTTCTACTTGTTCTGCCTGCTTCCTTTTTCATTCAATACCTAACACAGGTAATAAATATCCAGACATACCTCCTTCCACTTTAATATACTTTTGATAAATCTTCTAGCTCTTATCCTCTCCGCTCTTCCCAATGTCTTTCATTTTTTGCTTCAACTCTTCAATTGCCTTTCAATCGCCCTTCAAACCCCAATACCCTTTATTCATCTTCTACTTTCTAATTTTTCCGCCCCTTTCCTTTTTCATTCAATACCTAATACTAACAATAAATATCCAGACATGCCTCCTTCCACTTTTATATACTTTTGCTAAATCTAATAGCTCTTATCCTCTCCTCTCTTCCCTGCTTCTCAATGTCTTTCATTTTTTTGCTTCAACTGTTCAATTGCCTTTCAATCACCCTTCAAACCCCAATTGCCCTTTATTCATCTTCTACTTTCTACTTTTTCTGCCTCGTTCCTTTTTCATTCAATACCTAACACAGGTAATAAATATCCAGACATGCCTCCTTCCACTTTAATATACTTTTGATAAATCTTCTAGCTCTTATCCTCTCCACTCTTCCCAATGTCTTTCATTTTTTGCTTCAACTCTTCAATTGCCTTTCAATCGCCCTTCAAACCCCAATACCCTTTATTCATCTTCTACTTTCTAATTTTTCCGCCCCTTTCCTTTTTCATTCAATACCTAATACTAACAATAAATATCCAGACATGCCTCCTTCCACTTTTATATACTTTTGCTAAATCTAATAGCTCTTATCCTCTCCTCTCTTCCCTGCTTCTCAATGTCTTTCATTTTTTTGCTTCAACTGTTCAATTGCCTTTCAATCACCCTTCAAACCCCAATTGCCCTTTATTCATCTTCTACTTTCTACTTTTTCTGCCTCGTTCCTTTTTCATTCAATACCTAACACAGACAATAAATTTCCAGACATGTCTCCTTCCACTTTTATATAATTTTGCTAAATCTACTAGCCCTTATCCTCTCCTCTCTTCCCAATGTCTTTCATTTTTTGCTTCAACTCTTCAATTCCTTTCAGCCGCCCTTGAAACCCCAATAACCCTTTATTCATCTACTACTTTCTACTTTTTCTGCCACTTTCCATTTTCATTCAATACCAAACACACACAATACATATCCAGACATGTCTCCTTCCACTTTTATATACTTTTGCTAAATCTACGAGCTCTTATCCTCTCCTCTCTTACCTGCTTCCCAATGTCTTTCAGTCTTTGCATCAACTTTTCAATCGCCTTTGAATCGCCCTTCAAACTCCAATCAATAAAGATTCATCTTCTACTTTCTACTTGTTCTGCCTGCTTCCTTTTTCATTCAATACCTAACACAGACAATAAATATCCAGCATGCCTCCTTCTACTTTAATATACTTTTACTAAATCTACTAGCTCTTATCCTCTCCTCTCTTCCCAATGTCTTTCATTGTTTGCTTCAACTCTTCAATTGCCTTTTCGCCCTTCAAACCCCAATACCCTTTATTCGTCTTCTACTTTCTAATTTTTCCGCCCCTTTCCTTTTTCATTCAATACCTAACACAGATAATAAATTTCCAGACATGCCTCCTTCCACTTTTATATACTTTTGCTAAATCTACTATCTTTTTATCCTCTCCTCTCTTCCCTGCTTCCCATTGTCTTTCATTCTTTCGATTCAAGAGGCGATACAACTCTTGAATCGCCTTTCAATCGCCCTTTTAGACCCCAATAGCCCTTTATTCATTTTCTACTTTCTACTTTTTCTGCCTCTTTCCATTTTCATTCAATACCTAACACAGACAATAAATATCAGTAAACAACTGACCGTAGTCAAATTTGTGATAGTTTTAACGATCACTTCATTGATTCACTTCAATAACCTGACTCAATAGTACAACGCGCAGGAATGCGAAGCATTTCCAAGATATACACACCATAACTTTTATTTAAGACTAGTAACTGAAACTCAAATTGTTATAAACAAGGTGTAAACTAATTCATCAGCTGGTACAGATGGAGTGCCAGGATATATTCTAAACGACGTGGCACATCTGGTTGCGAAACCCTTGGAGCATGTCATAAACAATATTATTCTTGAGCCAGAATTGCCTGACCAATTTAACTCAGCGCGTATCGTGCCCTTTCACAAAAAAGGAGATTGACATAATGTAAAAAATTACAGACCGGTTTCGGTCCTATCTATTTTTTCCAAAATAATAGAAAAATGTCTATTTGATCCAATTGTTGATTACTTCAATAAATATAACTTACTAAATAAAACATAACATGGATTTGTCAAAGGTTTTTCAACTACCTCTGCAATGTTTGATTCAATAAGCAACATATATGAAGCGCTTGATAAGAAAGGGCATGCTATAAGCATTTACTTTGACTTATCGCGTGCATTTGATGCACGTCACAATACATCACAACTTATTATTAAAAAAATTAGAAGCATTCGAGATAAATGGCAATGCATTAACGCTAATAAAATTCTTTTTGCAAAAACGCACGCAGAAGGTTGAAATAAAAGAACAAAAAAAACAACATAAAAACTTTAAATTCTCATCAGCAACAAGAGAATTAACACATAGGACGCCGCAGGGGTCAACTCTACCTCCACTGTTATTTATAATATTTGCAAATGTCATGGGTTATGCTTTCAGCAAAGATATAAATCTATTTAAATTTGCAGATGATACATCTATTACTTTATCAGGCGATACTCTGGAGAAGACAACCATACTGGCAAATCCTACAATATGACCAGAAAATCAACTAATATTAAACAGTGAAAAAACTGAAGTCATTCACTTCAAAAACATACATGCCCAAAATCCGTATATAAATATTTTAATAAAAGCAAATCATAAATCAGAAGAATCATCGAATTAAGAGTAATTGTTAATGAACACTTACATTGGAGCAACATAGACTGACTACGTCTGTAATAAACAACGTATCCAATTTTTTTTTGTTTTACGTAGGAAGTGGAGAATCTTCAAAAGAGGAAGGATGCCCGGTGCATCGAACAACTGTGGGATTTTTACCCACTAAACTCCACTCCCTGTTGGGATTGTATATTGTTGGGAGATTGGTGAGTTTGT
>WYDF02024436.1:0-13056 GCA_009867245.2 Adranes taylori | reverse complement strand
CTGCTATCTAATAATAATTTGGCTTATTATTCATTTCGTTACAATTTAATAATGTTATAAAATACTTTATG
Organism: Adranes taylori; assembly: GCA_009867245.2. Lineage (NCBI taxonomy): Eukaryota > Metazoa > Arthropoda > Insecta > Coleoptera > Staphylinidae > Adranes > Adranes taylori. The sequence goes on along the minus strand of WYDF02024436.1, from coordinate 12,985 downwards.
AAGAACAATTTTTTTACAACTATAATTAAATATGAAAAATGCCGCCCCAAAATATATGCCGGCCGGTGTGGACCGCACCCACCGCCCCTCCCTAGGGACGCCACTGCACTAAATACACTCAACACAATCCAATTGAAAGGGCACTAGCTTTAATAAATATCAATCATCTATCGTTGGATACTTCCTTCAATGTATTTAAGAATAATGCTTTTTCCAAATTATGAACTACACCAGTTATTTTAGCTTTTGTTTGTTGATCAGGTCCGCGACCGTTATCATTCAGTGTTTTAATCTATTTACTATAGTTATTTACTATTATAATTACTTATTTTTTCGTTATTTACTTATCTTTTCGATTTTTGTTTTTTACCATTATTATATAGCTCCAATTATTGGTACTTTTAAATTTTGTATTTGTTAATATTTCTGTTTTTTTTTGCTTTGTCATATTATTACTTGTAATGGAGATACATATCATTTGTACATAATTTTTAAAACGTCAACATTTTTTTTTACTTTGTAATATTTTTATTTGTAATAGAGATTCCATCAATAAATAAATAATAAAAACTACAAAATGTTTTACTACCATGATAGACATTTACATGATATTTCAACTATATAGCAAAAGTATTTGAAAATGTATATTATTATTTTTATAAAAAAAATTCTATTTCTCTTTAGATCCTGCCTACTAAATACAATGGAAAATGAAATAAAAAATAGAGAGAAGGTTGGAGTATCTGATTCAATATTACTAGAAGATTATACAAATAAAGATGTTTTCGTGGAAAATTTGAAAAAAAGGCATAAGGAAGATTTAATATATGTGAGTAGTAAAAGAGAAATTCCGTTTTGCATTATAATTAGTTGCATGCTGCAAACATTTTATAGTTTTAATGTACCTATATGTATATTCTAAATAAATGGTACATACTATAATATCAAATACTATTTTTATATAACTATTTTGAGTTCTAAACTCTCTAAATACAAAATTTTAGGTATAACAATCTTAGCATATGCTTGTTCACATTGAATAAACAATTAACCCTATGTGTGTGAATTTAAGTTTATTGCAAATTTACTGTTAAATTGAACATTTCGCAAAATATGTATTTTTAATATTGTAACGCTAATGAACTTGGCTTTATTATGATTGACTTAAATAAATCATATTGAGTCTATTATTGACGCTCAGTACTTTTGTCATTGTAACGTTAAGAACAATGTTTTTAACTGGTATATACAATGCATATAATACCTTTATGAATTTAAGCAGTAACTAGTTTATTTTCCGTTAAGAAGTATTTTTTTAACTGATATATACAATACATATTCTCCACCAATACGTACTTTTATATATTTTAGCACTACATAAGTAGTTTATTATTCACAAACACTTCATAAGCTGTAACATTCGCAGCTATAGTCCACATTGAATGAACAAACTATTTAACTGATCTGAACTTTTGATGATCTTGAACTTTTGAGTCTCTTATGAAAATATACTTTAAATTTTTAACTAATCTAATGGCAAGGGCTTTGTTTCGTAAAACCACCCACCATTAGATAATTGTGTGAAAATAATTCCTTCACTATTCAATAATTCTTTCTATTATACCTGGACTTTTTATTCCTCATCTCTTCCACATATCCCCTCTCTCATCCATCCAATATTTGTTTTCCCTTTCCGCACTCCTACATCTAAATCGCGCAATCATTTTTTTTTTTCATCTGATGTCATATACTCCGGCATTCCCTTCTTATTCATTACACTGACATATTTTCTATTATACTTTCCATTCGTCCATCTTCTTCATCTTTCTTGCACCTCAATATCACACACCCTTATCCCAACATGAATTATAGCTTCGTCCACATGACTCATTTTCCGAACCATATTTCCTATTTTTTCATATACTTTCTTCTTCTCTTTTGTCCACTCATTAAAACAATTTCTTTCAACCTCCAGTCTTTTCAAATCCACCATTTCACCAATCTCACAGTCTCATCCACCATAACCTTTCTCTCATACTCTACTAACTTCTATATTCCTTTATTCCAACATTTATACTTCCCATATTCTTGCAAAATGATGTCACTCGGTGTTGACTTTTCCACTCCAATTATTCTCCTCAATACTCCATACATCACCCTTTCCATCTCCGCTCTCTCTTTTACACCCCATACTTCCGCTCCATATAACAATATATTTTGCACAAAAACTTCCATTATTCGGATCCTTATTCTCCCTGAATCCCCAAATGCCCTTTCCTAAGCACACTTAACCTTTCCATTACTCTTGCTTTTTTCGCTGCCAACCTTACATGTCCGTCCTCCCATCATAATTTAACGCAAATTTCAACCACATTTCCTCCTAACTCAAACTTGGCTTCTTGCTGTTCCTCCAAACTCCCTTCTTACACAGCATTTCTTTCATTTTTTCTACATTCACCCGTAAACCTCTTTCTCTATATACTTATTCGCACTTTCAATCATTTATTTCATTTCTTCTCTCGCTTTCACAATTCATACAAAATCATCCGCATATCCCAATGACCACACCTTCTCTTTTCTAAGCATCACCCTTCCACAGATTTTCCAAATCTGAAATGTAAGTATTAAACAAACTTCGGCCCATTGGACATCCCTAACTCCGTTCCTTACTTCAAACCGTTCATACATGCAATATTTCACTCTTGTTTTTACTTTGGTTCCTTCTTACATTCCTCTTACAATTTCAATTATTCTTTCTGCCATTCCGACTTCTTTCATCCTCATCCGTAGTTTCTCCCTCACTGTGTTATCAAGTACTGATTGTAAATCCAAAACACTATATATAATTTCTTTCCGATACACTACTTTTGATTCATCAGTTGTGCCTAGTCCCTTTATAAATTCATTTAGAGATTTTACAACACCCTGTTCTTACTTAAATATCTGTCCTCTTATTCATTATTATTTCAAATAACCTATGTACTCCATTCATTATTGTAACCTCACTATAATACTTCACTCTCTTAAATATCGGGATTATTTCACTTCCTTTCCATTCCTCTGGATACTCTCCCTCCCATTCCAAATCTCATAGATGCTCTTACTAATGCCTCAATTCCATTTTTATTCAGACATCCCCAAACTTCATTTGGAATTCCATCAGCGCCTTTGCCCATTCTCTTTATTTCCTCTAATACTTCCTCTTCCTTTATATCCTCCTCATTCTCGTCCGTACCTTTTCCACTCATTCTGAATCACATCTCCAGTCTTTCCCTTTCTACTTCCCCTTACCCGGTGTGCATTTGCTCTACCACTCTTTTATATGCACCATAAATTCTTCTCTATTATTGCCTATCGCGCTATTTGTTCTTAGATACTTCCATACAAAAAGTATAAAATTGATCACTTTCACACTTATCCACAGCAAATCCTATCTTTTTCCCCTCCTTTTACCACATCTCCTTTTTACTTCTGTTAGTTTACTCTGTGTTATACTCTTTCCAATCCAATACACCTTCTCAAACTCTCCACAACACCTCTCTTTTTTTCCTTACTACATTCATCACCAAAACCATTCTAGTCCTCCCTATTTCTTTTTCCATCACTTTTACTCGCCTGTTTCATAGTCCCTTGCATCATCTCATTTATACTTTACATTTCCTCCGATTTCTCAATTTCTAATCTTTCCTTAAATTCTCTTTTTTCCTTTTTCCTTTGTTGTTCCATTTGAACCTCCTTTCTTTTTTCCCACAATTTTTCCTTACCCGAGCCCCATTTTAACTTACATTCTGCCTCAATCGGAAAGTGATTTGCTTCCACCATTTGTCCTATCTTCATATACTCAACAAATTCTCTCGCTCTCTCATTCATTAAAATATGGACAAACAACGGCAAAATTTCTGGAATAGATCCAGTTTGATGATGCTATATAATAAAGTAAAAACAAATGACTGTTTAAGTCAATACCAATAGATTAAATTCAATATATGCTTGCTAAAAAAAGTTATTTATATAAAAGAATTCCCAAAACTTGAATTCTTATACTTTACACCATATAAACGATTTACGAGACTAAATCTAGTGCCATTGGATTTAGTAAATAATTTGATTTTAGACAAATATTGGTCCAGTACTCATATCGGTGAATCCGTATAAAGAACTAAATATTTACGGTTCAGATGATGTCAGACTTTATGAGGACGTTAACAGCTTTGAAGTACCTCCACACGTGTAAGTAAATGCTTAAATTTGAACATTACATGTATTCATAATTAGGAAAGAACTGACGTTTTCAAATTGATCAAATATAATCTAATCATTTTTATGTAAATAAATAAAAATCTTTAATTATACTTATCTACTTATATTATCAGAATGATAATGAGTTGGATCAGCAGTCCACTTTACAGAATTGTTCTTATCAAAGCAGGATCGTAATTTTTACTTCATGACTACTATACTGCTTTTATATTTTATTCTGAGTACTTGACCATAAAATGCTCTGTATGAGTTAATTCAGGATTTGGTTAGAATTCGCTGTTCTTAATTATTATAATAAAGTACTGAAGCACTATAATGATGCACGCAATAACATGTTGAAATAATTTTTGTTACAGCTTCTATTTTATAATATAAAAATTGTTAGGATGATTTCATTACCAGCGAAGTAACAAACAAAGTTGCGAACTAAAGATAATTTGATATATGATATTAATTTGTTCTTCTGATTGGATTTCGTGGCTTCAGGTTGGTGGAATTAAATGGTTGAATACTGAAGTTTAATGATGATGTTGTAAGTTAATCCAGCCAATTGACATGATGCAGATAGGAAAATGGTGTGAGATATATTGTTGATGATATATATGGGGTAATTTGTGACGAAGAAAATGAATTTTGCTCGCTGTCGCCGAATCAATAGCGACAGCTTTCCTCTGCTGTCGCCCTCCTCGTTTTCTCGTCCAAATCATAGATTGTCAAGCAATGGGTATGAAATATTGATATGAGAAAATTGAAGATTTGAGAACGAAAGATTCAGCAGAAAATTGTGAACGATTTTATTCCTCGCTCTATAGGAATAAGTTTGGTCGTGGCTTAACCTAACTGAATCGTGTGAATTTGCTCACTCGGTAACAACTAGAAGAAGGTCCAAAATGCGTCGGAGGGACGCTAGATTGAGTGGCTCCTTTTATGTGGAATTTTCTGGGAAGAAGCTACTTCTGACGGATCGGCTGGCCAGTGACACTTTGCGTGACTCGGCGACAGGATGATTTGGAAAAACTTCTGCTAGAAAATTTTAGATAGTCGACGACTTTACCAATCAAAAACTTCTTCCGGATCCGTCGCGAATTTTAAGGATAAAAATTGCTTTATCTTGATGACGAAAACATAAGTGGTGGATGTGTATTCACGGTGCTGATACATATAACCGGTGGTGGTAGGAGTCCTAAATTTTAGAAGCATTGCATTGAAAACGCCTTTTGCTACAATGCGTGGAACTAATATCCAATCAGATTTGTTGAAAGCACAAAAGGATGTAAAGTGTAACTGTTTATTGAAAATGAGTAAGGGATATATACTTTAAACGCTTTAAAAAACCTAATAACAAAAACTGATACGGAAATATTCTATCTCTGAAAATGCACATATACATGTATGTATGACAAACGTGCCACTATTTCGTACAGCGACGGTCGGTGATCATCTTAAGAAGCGATATGCTTTCAGAATAAACGCTCGAGAGAATTCGCGTATGTATAAATGTCTGTATGCTTTTCTATGCAGGTCGGCTTTTATTTGAGGATTATATTTTTCGCACGGCGCGATACTTTTAATGATTTCGCGGGATTTGAGATTTTATTTTTAAGCGTATTAAATGTTTATATTAGGCGCGGTCGCAGCTGAGGCAATTTGGACAGCAGGCCTATTCGCACCGTAGGCGCTGGCGCACGCCAGCCGCAGGCATCTGTGGGGACCATGTTGAGAGAGGAAGGGGAGCAAATCAACGTTTGCCGGGTCCGCTAGTCGTTCATAAAATTATTCGATGAAGATAGAGAGAAAGTTAAAAAACCCAAACACACCATTAAGATCGTAAAAAATTATTTGCAAAAACTAGAACGCGATCAAGTTGTTATCAAATGCGAGGAGAATAATTTGACGAATTAAAATTTTTAATAATATATTGTTTTTGATAGATATTATGGATTAGATTATACATAGTTTTTAATTATATGTATATAACAAATAAAGCTTACAGATAGACAGTAAAAAAATATTTATAAATGTTTTAAATTTAGTGACTTATGTAGTACAAATTTCTTTTCAGATTTGCAGTAACAGACAGAGCATACAGGGCTTTAAAGGAAGAAAATAGAGAACAATGCATTCTTATATCAGGTACTTTAAAATTATTTGTATTTATGTAATAAACAAGTAACATATTTTATCTGATTTTAACTAAAGTTCGTTTGTCGGTTATATATAAAAAAATAATCTTTATCAACTTTACTTTTTCAGATTCTTCGTAGCCAACTTTTTTTTCATTGATGGGATCTCTATTAGAAATAAAAATATTATAAAGCAAAAAAAAATTAAAATGTTAACGAGTTCAAAATTACGAAGTACAAATGATATGTATCTCCATTACAATAACTTTATCATTATGTTCCATATGTAGCTCTTGTTCCCATTTTTTGCATAAATGAAATAACCGCAGCAAGTGGACATAAGCCTCTGCAAAAAGTCTTTGTTCCTAAATTGGAGAAACTTCGTTCCATATGCTTGAACAGATATATGAACGTGAATTTCATGTTGCTGATGTTTCTTGAAAAACCGACCATAATAAGGATACTGCTTATAATAGAGCATAAACAAGTCCTCAACTTTTCAACTAAAAGTAGTTACCTGGCCTGTCAAAAGGTGCTTACAGGTCCTTTAAACGAGATCCTACTTGCTTGTAGATTAAATGATACGAATCTACCTAATAGTGGGTCAAAAAGTATGTTTTACTGTAGGATGAACTCTTTCTTGTCTCACAAACACCAATCTTGTGTGTTGTCAGGATGTTCAAGGATCATCTGAACTTCAGATCAAGGTTCAAGACTTGTTATAAAAATGGCGCTTTCTATTGACTAGCGACTAAGCCTACTAAAGAGATTGAGTCTCCTTTCTGATGATAGGTCCAAGCGGATGTGTGTACCTCTACTCATTAGCAGCAAATAGCAGTCAATACCTATTGCTCAACTTAATCAAAATGAAAGAACAATATGAAGACATATTTTTGGCCATGGAAAAGATTGAGTTCCAATAGCGCTATAAAAGTGAACTAAAAGTAAAAACATTGTTGATAAGTATACATTGTGAACATGATATATAACTTGACCCTACAGGAATCTAATTTGAAATCCAACGAAATTATTTTTGGTAAAAACATTGTTGATAAGTATACATTGTGTACATGATGTATAACTTTACCCTACAGAAATCTAATTTTAAATCTACCCTTTTTCCCGCGTTTAATTTTACAAGTATGAATAACTAATTTTTATAATTAAGAGTTTGGTATATCAAGTATTGCTTTTAGAAAAGAACTCTGTTGAAAAAGCCTAATAAAGTGACATTTAATATACTTCTATAGATAGCGCAATTAAATTATAGAATACAGTATACAGGGTGTGAACCTTGTAATAGAGACAGTATTGCTATCTCCGTAAAGTAGAAGAGATAGAGAAATATGTAAATGGGGAAACACGTAGAAAATTAAAAAGCAAATAAATAGTAAACATCAGAATTCAAATTTTCAGAGCGGTATTTGAAATATTTATAAAAAAAACTAAATTTTGTGCTTTTCTAAAACTTACTTTAGCATTCTTATTCCCTTTTCTGGACATGTTTCTTCTACAAATGTATTCTTTTTGATAATATTAAAAAAACTTTTAAAGTAATTTTTGCATAAGAAACATAAGTTTACCGTCAACATTTAAGTAATACAACGTTTCATAATTGCATAGACATCATCAACTTTATTTTTTTATACGGACCTGGATTCTTTTTTTTTTAATCAAATCGTTTCAAAATTAAGTTGACTTCAACATGGTTCTTATTTTTAGAGCCGGACCTGCCTCTATTAGTTCCATTTGCAATATATTTAGTATAGCAGGATAAAAAAAACGCAAAACATTTTAATCAAAATGATCTACTTAATCTCTAGGAAACTAGTGCTTGAATATATATGTAAAAGAATAATATGTTTTAATTAACTTTCAATGTTTTTATGAAGCACTCACTAGCTTACCAAATATGAAGTAGATCATTTTGATTAACACTTTTTTGGGTTTTTTATCCGCCTAAACTAAATACATCGCAATCTACATTTTTCCTATTTAAACGTTTCTACATTAGGAGATAGCTGTACTGCCTGTATTAGAAGGTACACACCCTGTATATTAATAATTATCCAGTATAACACAATAAAAATTATTTTATATTTTGCAAAATTGAATTTCTTTCTAGGTGAATCGGGTTCTGGTAAAACTGAAGCTTCAAAGAAAGTTCTATTCTATATTGCTGAAGTTACGAGGCGTGAAGGACAAGTAGTGAAAGTTAAAGACAAACTGCTCCAGTCAAATCCTGTCTTAGAAGCTTTTGGAAATGCTAAAACTTTTAAAAATGATAACTCAAGTCGCTTTGGTAAATACATGGATGTACAGTTTACTTTTGATGTAAGAATTTCTATTTTCAGATTTTTTAATAAAATATACATCCTCATCTTTATAAAATAAATTCCTATAAGCATAAAGAAAAGTAAAATTATATATACAGACATTAAGATTAAGAGTTTTATACATCAAATAATTTCTAGGGAAGCCCCGTTGGTGGTAACATAATCAATTACTTATTAGAAAAGTCACGTGTGATCAATCAAGTAGAAACTGAAAGGAATTTTCACATATTTTATCAATTACTACTCGGTGGAAGTGATGAACAATTGGCAAGCTTGTATTTGAAAAGAAATCTTAGTAATTATTATTATTTAAAAGACGTGGTAAGTAATAGTCATGTACATTTGTTACGTTGTTTCATGTGAAATGTAATGTGAATTTAAATGTTCCTAATCATTGAATTAGAAAATAGTAAACAAAATTCTATCCCAATGCACTATACAATTTACTCCCATTCTCTGCTTTATCTTCTCCATTTCAATTCAAAATTGATCCCAATCACTTTCATTGCATCCTGTACCAAATACATTCCAATTTCCATTATTCCTCTTTCACTTTTATTCCTGCCATGCTATTCCCTAGAAATCCCAATTTGTCTTGCCTATTTCACACACACCACACAGTCTTTCAATCCCTTGCATCTAATACCGAAGATCTTTTTCTTGACATTATCATCCATTTTCTAGCAGTCTGTCCGCCGAATGCGTTCCTTCTAAGTCTTGCATAACTCTTTGCAATCTCATTCACCTGAAATATTCTCTTTTAACACTATAGCTTCCTCATCCATCATCAGTTTTCCTTCAAATTTTGTCATCTTCTAAAATTAAAAAAATTATTTGAAATACGTTTTTACTATTTCTTTCATATAACTATAAAAGATTTATGTAAGTAATAAAATATACTCAATGTTATTTATATAATTCGTATTGTAGACTAAAAACAATCTGGATAAAATTGATGATGTTCGTGCATTTAATAGTGTGACTAAAGCTTTAAAAGTTATTGAATTTTCTGATGAAGAAATACATGATATGTTCAAAATAATTGCAAGCATATTGCATCTTGGAAATATCAAGTTTATACAAAACGAAGACATTGCTAATTTGAGAAGTAGTGAAGAAGTTGAAATTATATCAAAGGTAACACTACTTCATAATTCACTTATTTATAATTTACTTATAAAATAAATAAATACTGTATCGAAATTGAGTGTTTTAAAAGAAGTCTCTAAATTACTTAGAAACAATTCAACAAAATATAACGAAAACACTTGAAATTTATACTGTTCCATGAAATTTTGTATTTGGTTCCTTTTGACTTTAGCGTATGTTTCAAAACGTTGAAATTAGAAACTGAAATTTACAACGGATTGATTCAAATTTAAATGTTTTCGAATGTAATTACCAATATGAAGGTGTTAATAAGTTTTTTTCGACACCAATGGCATAGTGTACAATGAGTTCTTGCTACCACATCATACGGTCAATAAAGAGTACCAGGAATCAAAAATAGTGTAAAGTTGAAATCCGACAAACACACCTATAAATGAGCCTATAGTCATAAAATTTCAAATGCTTTCTCATTAAATCAAAGTAACAAATTTAGTAGCTGTTTTTGTGACTTACGTATAAAATTAATTGGTGGTGTTTGTCGGATTTCACTATTTTGGATTCCTGGTATAAAAGTTTTACGCCAATTTACGTGGTATAGAAGTTTCACGTGAAGCAATCTGAAGAAAACGTCCGAATTTGTGGAGAAACAACTCCTCGCAATTGCACCACCATAATGCACCTGCGCACACTTCGTTGCTTTTTGCAAAAAGCAACACCATTATTATTCCGCATTCTCCAATTTGACTCGATATTGCACTCTGTGACTTTTTCTATTCCCGAAGATTAAAAAAAAAACTAAAGGATGAAACGTCATATTAAATTTCACACTTGATTTAAACACTTGAAAAAACGCTGGAATAAATGTATTATGTCCAATGGGGATTACTTTGTAGGGGACAACGTTAACATTGAGGTATAAATAAAGATTATTCGAGAACAATGATAATTCCGCGTATTAGTGATCATACCTCGTATTACTAAATGAACAGTCGATGGTCCAAATTGTTCAATTCAAGACAGTTGGCCTCGGTATCTCGTATTCAATTTCAGTAAGTTTAGGTAGGATCCTATTCCTTAACTAATACACAGTTTGTCACTTGTCAACGTCAATAATGAAAATTGATGGTGACTAATTCTTGCTACGCAAGCCTTGTCTGTGAAAGATTTAGAAATGCTCCAAACTAATACGCTCAATTCCACGATAGATCTGAAGGCGAGTTTTATTACTTCATGTAATGTGTGGAATTTGCTAATCTATTCGTGTTATCGTAAATTCCACATCTTTTGTGTGGTCCTTCTGGTAGAATTGTAATCGATGCGACTACGAATCAATATTAGTTCTTGTCTTGCCATCGTTATATATTTCTTGTTGTCTTCAAATACACCCATCAAATGAGCGAGAGGAATACTGATGTAAAACTCCTTTTCATCGATAAAATTCAAATGTTTCTCATTAGTAGTCGGACACCAGTTAGCATCTTCTAATGCATTGATCTGCGCTTGATTATACGATACACAGCCTTTCAGCTGACTCGTCATTCCAGGATTTTTCACATTTACTGCAGGAGCAACAGCACTTTCTCAAACCGGAGATGGTATTCGCATTCTTTATTTAGTTTGGGTATTTGCTTTTCATTTTTCTCTTTATTTTATCAAAACTACATTAGTATTTCTTCGTAGAAACCAGAATGAACAAGAACCATATGTCAAAATGGAAAATATTTTCATCTTCCAAAATATAATTTTATTATGAAGAAAATAAATACCTCTCAATAAGCAATATTGACATATTCTGGTAGTTAAGTTTGGCTATATACTGCGCAATATTATCTTTTCCTATGTTGTTTCTTTTCACGTCAAAAACGTGTTAATCTTTACAAGATAACTACAATAACGTTGGGGCCTTTTAACCTTTCAAGGTAATTATTAAAATAGGCCTCTTCATTTTTCCGTGCGCCTATTAAAGTAATTATTTATAGACAAAACCCATTTGTTTAAAATCTATCAAATTATTTTTCTATACAACCAATGTATTTATGCATCCTTGAAAACTAATATTCAAACAAACATTTCGACTTCATTTTTAAAATGCGTTCAACATTCCTTTGCCCAATGTAAGACGTAAATTTCGTAAAATTATATTTGAGCGTATAAAGATACACGAAAATAAAAATCATTAAATGACAAACCCAGCCTATACGGTAGATAATCCAATATTTAATTGTATTGGCCATTCTATTCCTAAGTTTTTCGAGCAGTGTGTACCCAACAGGTATCTTGATGCAAGATAATCCTTCCTTTCGAACGTCCTTCGCAAATATTTTATATAACTTGTGCCAAACAAATCGTAATGTACCTTTCAGCATTAACGACGATCCTCAAGCACGTTAGAACTATTTCATTTTCTGCTTCCAGTAATAATTAAAGACACTTTTCCACACAGTCGACAACCCAAGATCAATTTTATAAAAGTTTGATACGATTATTAAAGATATTGTTCATTTATGTCAAAGTCCCATTTTGGACATATTATAAGTCCTATTAAAAGTTCTGACGTAAATACTTCAATTCGTATCTAAATATCAATATTTATAATCAATATGCTTTATAACAATTAGATATTTAGTTATAATTTGTAAAATTGTCGATTGTTTTCATTTGCTATTTGAGATTGTCGGTTGCTTATAATTTTTATTTATAAATTTTGAGTATAAAGTATTCTTTGATTTTGGTATTCAGTATAAGTTTAATAAATATCTCCTAATTTAATTAGATATTGTTAATTCTTGAACAATTTTGCTGGATTCTTCTCGAATTGTTTTAAGACATTTCACTTTTTCAGATTGCGTAAGAGTTTGGTTAATCTTTTAAAAGGATAATAAAATGTTCACGTCTTCTTTCGTTCCTCCCATCAAATTATTTTTAGGAGCGCTGCAATATTTAGTATACATAAACTGACCATACGTCCCGTTTCGAACGGGACCGTCCCGTTTTTAGGTTGCCTGTCCCGTTGTCCCCAAGCACAGCTTCGGGACGTCGAAATGTCCCGTTTTCAAAAAGAGAGCAACACACGGTAAAAATTTAAAAAAAAGTGCAAAAAATCGACTAGCTTGATTTCTCATCTGCATAGTGTGTATCGGTGCATATGGCTATAGC
>WYDF02024425.1:0-13056 GCA_009867245.2 Adranes taylori | reverse complement strand
AGTGATGAGCGCGAGTAGATACTCGTGAATCTTCGGTAAAGTAGTGGGAAATAGAAGTGGGAGCTTCCAGGGCCAACGTGAATAGAAGACCCTTGCATCCCCGATATGTCTACTAGGAGTAGGTTACAAAAATATTGTGTCATTAAACCGGTTAAAACCGGTAACCGAAATTATTTATTTCGTTTTCAATCATGAACGAAAAATAAAAATTTCGTTTTCGTTTCGGAAGCTTAAAAACATCAAATAAAACCCGCTTTTATATAAAAAAATTCGTGGACGTGATCGACACCCCATCTTTCATATACTGGACGTCTTACGTTTTGTTATATCATAAAACAAAAGTTGAACCTCTTATATATAGTTGAACCCTGTATATATCTTATTTTGTAATTTTAGAAAAAAATATTTCAAATAAAATTGAACGAACTTTTGGTGGCCTATCGATTAAAGTTTATTCAAGTGTCCTATATTTTATAGTTCCTGAAATATATCAAAAAGTTTGTAAAATTTTTAATTTGGCAACGTCACGCTCTATACCGCTTGCAGGGATGGCACTAAAATTATAATGTGCACCCGCCACTGATAACAACATTTACTCAATTGCGAAAGCAGTTTATACGTCTCATACAACATAGAATAATTTTTATCTTTCATATATATGTATATAGGTATGTAACTATAAGTATATGAAAGATTTAGGTTTCATGTTTTGACAATTTTTTCTATTTCACCTTAGTACGTCTCTTGTATTGAAATTACTGCAATCCGTTAATACGCAAATCAAATGAGGAGTCATAAGGAACAATTTTCATATAGATTTTCAAAAAAAAAATTTTCTTGCTCAAAAAAATAAAAGGTCGGTTTTTCGGTGCTGTTAGTATTTACGTACAGACGTACGTACGTCTGTATGTATGTTCAAGAATTTCTCCTTCCCTATGGGACCGATCTGGATGAAATTTGGTAGAAAGGTGTAGACTATGAACCCGTAGAACGGGTTTTTTCCCTTTTTTTGATAAATCCAAAATGGCGGACAGGAGCCATTTTTTGTTCAGAAATTTCGTATTCAAACTAGCAAATTGAAATTTTGCACACATATAGTACCTTGTATTATGCGTCGAATAAAAGAGTCCCAATTGTATAGGAAGCGGTGTTTCCACGTTTGAAGCTTAACAAACTTTTTGAAATATCTCAGGCACGATAAAAGATAGGACATTCGAATAAACTTTATTGTATAGGCTACATAAAGGCCCGTCGATTTTGTTTGAAACATTTTTTTCCAAAATCACAATTTAACATACATACAGGGTGTTTTTGGTTTGCTAACTTTAGGGTCCATTTTCTCGAAAAGTTTCACAACAATTTTTTCTAAATGTCTTGTATCGAAAGTTCCTTTAATACTTAAGCCTAGTTTAAAAAATCGCATGTCATAGCGCCGGAGTTATTTGATCTTGAAAAAAAGTGTACTACCCTAAATATCTGGCTTCATATGAAATCTGGAAAAATGAAAGTTTGGGAACTTATGTAAAACCAGGATACCTCAATTTAGCCAGTGTGATTAACTGAATATACTTGAACGATTTTGGGCAAAAAAAAAATTTTCCAAAAACTTTTTAATAGCATCCTGTATATTTTCTTATATTTTGGTAGCCCTTATGATTTGCTTTACAATGATACCACATACGTTGGGTCCCACTCTTATCATTTCAAAGATATGACCCTTAATAACTTAAAATTTTGCAACTTATCGCCATGGCAACCGACATTCAACAATCATATTATATACATGTTGATATCAGTGATGGGTGTACATTATAATTTTGGGAGGGGTTCAAAATGATTTATTTATTGAGAAATTTAGTTTTAAAATTAGAAGACTGAAATTTCGCTGGCATATAGTATATTGTATTGTCTGGAATGAAAGTAGTGCACTCTCTACAAGTGGTATAGAACGCGACGTTGCCACATTTAAAATTTTACATACTTTTGATATATTTCAGGGACTATAAAAGATAGGACACTGGAATAAACTTCATAATATGGACCACCAAAAGCTCATTAAATTTTATTTGAATTTTTTTTTTTTAATTACAAACTAACATATATAGTGTGTTTTTTGTTTTGTAAACTTGAGACCAGCTATTGTACTACATTAAATATCTCGGTTCCTATGAAAGTTGAAAAAATAAAATTTGGGAAACAAGTATAAGACCCAGGGACCTCAATTTTACGCAAAGCAAACACGAAGAAAAACTGACTCAAAAACGGTAGTGGGGAAACATGAAGTCAAAAGCGGCAGCAGCCGCGCCAAATTGGACAAATTCATGAGACTAAGGCCGAAGGCCATGCCAAACTGAACAGCGCATCTATCGGCGCCGTAAGAAAATACGGGGAAAATGTGAGTCAAGAACGTAGGCAAATGAACCGAGGGATTCATGGGTTAGACTAATGTCGTTTAGTTTACCCTAAACACTATTGTGGTAATTGAATTCAATAGACGACTTAAAAGGTGACAGTCAAAACTAATAGGTTCAACTTTTGTTTTATGCAAAGTGTAACAAAACGTAGGACTTCCAGTATATGAAAGATCGGGTGGCGATCATGTCCACGAATGTTTACTGTAAGTTTGCATATATGAGCTATATATGCATATATGAGCATATATGAGCGGTTAAAGAAAAATTGTTCCTTATGCATCTTAACGGATTACAGTAATTTCAACAGTACACATAGTACAAGAGGCGTACTAAGGTGAAAAAAAAAATTGTAAAAACATGAATCCTATATCTTTCATATACCTATAGGTATTACATACCTATATGGTATATGAAAGATAATAACATATTTAATCACCGCAAAATTACATCGTATCATCAACAATATATCTCACACTATTTTCTTACCTTCACCATGTCAACTAACTCAATCAACCTACAATATCTTTGTTTAAACATTCAACATTCACATAAGATTCTACCGACGTCCAGGAGATGCTGACGAAAACCCATAATCCAAACAGAGGAACGAATTAATGACATAATTCGAATTACTTTTAGCTCGCTAGTTTGCTACAGAAATATGGTAATTAATGGATCATCCTAAATATCTGTTGTATTATAATTAGCTTGACAATATAATGTCAATCAATTAAAATCGCGATTCGAGTCACACATTTGAAGTTATAAATATTAAAGAACAATAAATCAAACTATTTAACCTCGTTATCAGATAAGAATTTTAACCTCGTTATCACGTAGGGAAAAATTGGGAGTGCATCAAGAGGTGCTAAAGGATAAGGATTAGAGATACGATTCGTAGAATGGACTGAAAGAGAGGAATTAGTAATTGGGAATGGATGTATAAAAGGCGATGAAGAGGGGGAATTGACGTTTAAAGAACATGGAGGTGGTTCTGTTATTAATTACGTGATAATGAATGAATGTATGGTTGAATGGGTTGAAAATATGAGAATAGGTGAAAGACTGGAAGCAGATCATTTTCCGTTATAACTGTGTTGCAAAGGTGTTGATGTGATAGTAAACCAGAAGAGTATGGGCGCAGACATAAAAAAATGATAGAGGCCTTTAAATGGGATGAAGAAGGAAAGGATGTATTTAAAAGAAGGATGTGAGCTGATGAATATGGAGAAGGTAATGAAGTAAAAAGGAGCTTCAGGATCATGGAAAAGGGGAAATGAATAGAATGACAAAAACCCTAGGAGACATGGTACAGGGGATTGGATCGAGAAAAAAAAGAGTAAGGGAGATTCTGACGGAAGTCAGGGAAGGAAAGGCAAAGTGGGAAGATTACAATGTAGCTAGGGAAAAATATAGAGAAGAGATGATTAGAGATTAGAAGAGGAAAGAGAATGAGGAGAAGGAAAGAATTAATGGTCTCAAGAATGAAATGGAGATCTGGGAATATTTGAAGAAGAGGTTTTTTAGGAGACAATGTAAATGATGCATGAAGTCTAGTTAGGACTCGCTAACAATCATTACTAAAATTGTTCACCTGACAATTAAATAAATAGTATTTTCTTTCTGTATTACCTACTATTTATTCGTTTAATTAATGGCGCTACTGAAGCAATCAATTTGTTATTAATTTTCGTGTCACACATAAAATTTAAATTGACTATCTATAAGTATCGTGTCTAACAATGTTATTACAAACTCAAACTACGGCTTCTCTCATTGAATAAATTAAAATTCACTTTCATAATTATCTCAATGTAGCAGTTCGCAACGACCTTGATCTAAATCTCTTGTGTTTTATGAATTGTATGTCTATTCAATGATTTATCAAAAATGTTCAACTGCAGAAAAAACACTAACAAAAAGCCAAACCATGGTAAAACTGTTGATTGTATCAGCGAGCTTAAAGCTATATGTACGAGTCAAGTTAATAGAAAAACAACGAGCAAGTACAAATGCCATATAATTAAAAACCTAGAAACTAATAAATGAAAACCATAATTAAAAAAACAATAGCGTGTTTTTACATACTTTCAAAACTGTAGCGCTTAGGCGATAAGAAAACACACTTAGCGGTTTCATAAACGACAGGGTCAACAGGTAGAAATAAACACGACAAACAAGCATCTATTCTAATGAAACACAGGTTGACTTATTTCGCAACCAAAATTACGCTAAAATATATACACTTACAATCTAAATGTTTCTTCTTGGGACCTATCATCTCCTCGGTAGTGGCCTTACATACTGATTTCGCTAATCCTTGGCCGGCGATACTATATTTTGCGGCCAAAAAACGATCGTTTATCGTTTGTCCAGCCAATCTGCCCGTCATCATGAACAAGTAGCACTAGTAAAATAAAAAATTAAGTAACGATATGTAGAAATAAAAAAACGAAAACACTGCTAAGTGCACAATAATTAGAATATCAAAACGCTATCATGCCCTCGGTTTCTGGCCACTTTTTCACGCGTGTAATAATAAATTACGCCCCTCGTTTCTATAAGAATGCGAGTTTGATATGTATGTTGATATAGAAGCAATCGCGTAACTGTCAAATTCATAGCACGCATTTGACATTTACATTGCATTAATGTCGTATGTTCGGATATCTTCGTAAGTTATGTCACTTCAATTAATCGGAAATAACGGCATATGAATTACAAATTGCAACTTTGCCATGTTTAATATTTCAAATTAATATATACCGCAACAAAATTCACTTGCAAAAAATACATTTTATGCTTTATTACAAACATATAAATATGCGTAAAATTAATGCCTCTTAACTTACTCGTCTAATACTCTTTTTCCAGAAAATTATGGTTTTATAAATCTAAACTTTTCTACTAAAAATTGATATATTAACCCTTTATATCCCGAATTAAGTTACAAATTACTTTTTAACCATATTTGTGTACAACATTGCGTTTGGTACATATTGGATATAGAAAACAAAAAATTGTTAATTTTTTTAGTTGTAATTTTTATATAGTATTTGTAAGTACCAACAGGACTTAGAGGAACAAATTATTCAAAAATATACCAAAACAGTGGTTATTTATTTTCAATATTACATGTGGTATTCTTGAAAACAATTATTTTTTTCATTACAGCATAAAAACACATTACAAAAAGAATATTTACAGCGAGGTCTTTCGCATTTCGCTTTATAGGAGGGACGACTTAGGAAGGGCCGTTTAGGGAGGGACGACTCCTTTTCTTGGTAGAAGTGTTTCCTAATGCAATTAGCCCCATCGCTATATTTCTTCGAAACTCAAGCAATGCTATGTCATTATGTGTTTCATTATAAATAACATATGCTATTTCTACCATTGCAAAAAATAGTCTGTGCCACCATTTCTTTGCCTTTCTGTTCCGGTCGTATATTGACCGAAGCATGTCTGCCACCTCCCATCGCTGTGTTGTAGTCCTTAACAATCATTGGTGCAACTATTTCTTGTTTGACCCGTCTCGTTCTTGCGTTTCAAGGTAGTCGGCTGTGAAGCCATGGTAAATAGACAAACGTTGAACAGCTTCATTATCCATCCACTTGTAGAAAACCACACCCTGTTTAGTTGATCTATGATCAAAGTCTCCTCTCTTCATCTTCTTATCTTCCTGTAACTTAGGGAGATTATTTCTGTTGCAACGAATAGATAGTTCCACAAGCAAATATTTTATTTGCTTTGCGATATTCAAATAACTCTACTGATGTAAAACAATCGTCCATCATGACTACGTATCCACCTCCTTTTAGAGAGCAGTGAGCTTGCCCACAACACTTCCTCCTAATCCGAATCTACTTTGCGTATTTAATGCATCTAGTGACTTTCCCTGATATATCTCAAATTCGTAGATATACCCACTCATATCAGCACATCTTATTTTATAACCACTTTTGATTGATTTCATTGGGTTATATTGTTTCAACGAGGAACGACCTTTAAAAATAATCATACTCTCATCTATGCACTCTACAGCAAGAGGTAATCGGAGTGACTGGAACCTTTGATTAAGGTACTGGATAAAAGGTCTAACCTTATATAATTTATCTTTATTGTTTTCTGGAATAGCACTATTATCATTTATATGGAGGTTTAATAAAATCTCAAAATATCTGTTGCGCTTCATTGTTCTAGGGACAAGTGGCACTGAAATGTCTATGTCGCTGGACCAATATTGTTTCATATCTGGGAGTCGATGGTAACCAATAAGAAACTGAAGACCTGCATGCATTTCTCTTATATCAACAGGCTTCACTCTTTCTGTTATATATACAAGTTTGTTTGAAAAACTAAATTTTCAATTGTACATTCTGGTAACACAGACAGAAAAATATCAGCTGCTGTTTCCTTTCCGACAAAATTCTGCAGAATTGGATCCATTTCTTTTGTAAATTCAGGCAAACTGTTCAATATGTTTGACTTATTTCACTTTCTTTGAAATTGAGACAGTGGTATATCGTTATTACTAGAATCCCTGTCTGAAAATTCTACCTCTTGAAGTCCTGACGAACCAGCAACAGCATTGGTTTGTTCCTCTGGTTCCTCTTCTGAACTACTCTCTACAGGTGTATCCATATCTGAATAAAAATCTTCTGCTAGTACAGCTAATTCTGTTTCAGTCAGATATTTACTATTGCGAGACATATTCCTAAAAATGTAATTAGAACATTTATAAAAATAATAATTAATTTGAAAATGCTGTGACAAAATATTTAATCCAAAATGTTTTTTTTGTTTAGAATTATAATTAAATACGTTAGTAGAAAAATGTAAGTTAAACAAAGTGTTTTGAAATCAATGAAAATAGGTTATGATGGCCCCAAAGTCCTAACGGTACTTTTTAGTACGTGTATAAATATGAAACAATAAATACAATATAAATGTTTACTTTTCAAAAAAGGCTTACCTGTATAGTAAAGAAGCTATTTGAAAATATTTAAAAATATTTACACAACAAAATTGCGAAATAAACCACCAATTAATAAATAAAAGCTGAAACAATGCACAAACACTACTTATCAAGAAGGCTACCACTATGCATTTGACGTGAATTTTAGTAAAAGCACGTGGTAAAATCATTTGCCCCCTTTTCTGCCATCTAGTAGTAACTGACACAGATATAAAGAACATGTACTTTTGAGTACCAACAGGAATAATGTGCACAATCATAAGATATAAGCATTTGTATATACCGGTACTTTCAAGTACCGTCGGGACACAATTTGACTAAGAAGTATAGCACTAAGAAATTATGAACCAACTGACATGTTGTTGCATGGGTGGTTACGTGGTGAATGATGTTTGTTAGAATTAAATGAAGTGTGCCTCTGTTTTATGTTTGCGTGGACGATTCTGAAGTGTGATGCAGATTATGTTTGAGAAGAAGTGTTAGAGTTACATGTTTGTTTGTGGTTTTTAGTGTTTTGGGAGGATTTGAGGAACATGAATAACAGTGTTTTCTGTAGGTTAAATTGATAATTTATGCAGTTGTATTTAAGTGATTTTTTTATTTTTTTTATTTCAAGGACTTCAAAGGTTCCCTTTCTTTTCTTCGTCTAGTAGGTTTAGGTTTTCTATTTTAATTTTGTGGTTATATTCAAAACTATGTCTTCCTATGTGGACAAAAGGGTAGTATTTAATTACACTTTTGCGGCTCGTAACTAAAAGGTGGTCTAATTACTATGGAGCCTTGCTAGATCAACATGGTTCAAATGAAAAGCACAGTGTAGATGCTAACAAAAACTCTATATTTATAAGTAATCTCAACATATAAACTCAAATTACCTACAATTACTCAGTCTTAAATATGAATCTAACAATAATAAAACTTTTCGTGATATTTACTAAATACATTAGAAGTAGGGTTAGCAACCGTACTCTTTGAAGAGTACATGTACTCTGTTTGGCAAGTCAAATTATGAACTCTTGCTATATAAAATGTACATGTACTGTTTTTAGCTAGTAAAAGTATGTACTCTTGCTATATAAAACATGTGTACATTTTTTTTTAAAGAAATGTACTCTTGTGCTGGATCGAATTGCTATCCATAATTAGAAGTGTATATTGTACCTTTGGTTATATGAGTTTTGCTTTATTTCATTTTACCAACTGCGATACATATGAAGTCATAATATTTGACCTAAAAGACCATGTTTTTAGCGCTTCATGGGTACTAATTCTTTTTATTCATAATACATGTCACATTCTTAATCGTATCAAATGTAAACATAAATTTGCTCTTCGATAGCTCCGGTAACATACACATTTACAAATTCTTAAAGAAGAGTAGATTCAGGAGGAGCAAAAGAGGAAACAAATGGAGGGAAGGTTAGAAGAGAAAGAGTTAAGGAACATCAGCAGTGAAAGCGAAATATAGAGTTATTTGAGGAGGAAGGGAGTGCTAGGGAAGAAGAACAAAGTGCAGCATTGAATTAGGAGACTGGGAAAATAAGTGTAGGGATGAAACGGGCACCGATGTTAGTTGGTGAGGATACGAAAGGGAAGAGGAAAAGAAATTTGTTAGGATGGGTGGTGCAGAAGTGAAGGAATTGAGATTGGAAGAGGTAATGATTGAAATAGGCAGAATGAAAAGGGGTGGTACGAGTGGGCCGAATAGGATGCCAGTGGATATATGGAAGTTTGAATGAAAAAGGGCTGTGTGCGATAGTTAGATGGATGGGAGAGAAGAGAGTGCCGGACACATGGAAGGAGGGGGATATTGTGCCTGTATATAAGAGGAGAAATAGAAAGGAAGTTGAGAATTATAGGGGAATAACGATAATGGATGGTCTATACAGATTGTTTGCTAGAGTATTAAACAGGCATCTTGAAGAGGATATTAGACAGAAGGGGGTGTTGACTGTAAATCAGTGTGGGTTCAATTAGAGAGAAGGGAACTGCGAATAATATAGTCACCATCAACTATATTATGAATAGAGAAACATCGAGAAAAAGGAAGTTATACCTATTGTTTGGAGACCTCAAGGCTGCTTTGACAGGATTGTGAGAGTGAACCTATGGGAGAAAATGGTGAGTGTGGGACTTTCTAGAGGGATGGTACGTATGACTAGGGATTTGTATGATGGGACGTTTGTAAGAGCTAGAGTTAATGATAGGATTTCCGAACGGTTTGAGACAAACAGGGGAGTTAGACAGCGCTCTCCACTAAGCGCTTGTCGTTTAATATTTATGTCAGATTTGGAGGAGGTATTGATGAAAGGACAAGCCGGTGAACTTACAATAGGAAATAAGAAAGTCTGTTCTCTTACCTATGCGGATGCCATTGTATGTATAGCTCGTAGCATGGAAGAGATGAATGAAGTGATTGGGAGGGTTAAAAGGTACTTGGAGAAGAGAGGACTGGATATGAATGTAGAAAAAACTAAGGTAATGGTATATTACAAGGGAGGGAGGGAATGTAGGAATGCCATTTTTAAAATTGGAAGTCAAATGATAGTGAAGGTAAAGGTATACAAGTATTTGTGATTCATGCTGGCCCAAGATGCTTCGTGCAAAGAGCATATAACGATGGTGACCAAAAAGGCAAGGGGAGCCATGGAGAGAATGAGGTTAGTATGGGAAGGAATGTTTGGCGAGGAGAGAGGCAATAAATTATGGATGGAAGACTCAGAGAGGTTGTGTCGGGTATGTGGTAGGTATGAAGTAGATTGTTGCCACTGGATAAATGATTGTGTAGGGCTTGTGTGGACGTTGGAAGAAAAGGAGTTGGGAGTACACTTAAAGATAAGTTTGGGAAAGGAGGGAAGAGGAATTGAAATAATGAGAAAAATTAGGAGTGTTTTAAGGGGTATACGATAAAGAATAGAAAAGGGGAGACATGAGAGGGCATGAAGGTAAGGTATGGAATAAGTTGATTGAGACTCGGAGATTGTAAGTAGGGAAAGGTTGTTAAGGAAAAGGTTGTTAAGGGAGTGAAATGGTGTAATCAGGATAAGAAGTGATAATGACAGAAAGTAAGAGAAAGTCAGAATCAATAATCAGTTTGAGTCTTCCCTTCGTCCTTATACTGATTGTGTAAATTAATTTAATTTAGTGTATAAACAGAAAGGCTATAATTTAAAGTTATTTAATTGAGAAATGTAAGTTCTGTTTGTCAAGCTTTGTTTTATGCCAATAAAGGTTTATTTATTTATTTTTATTTTTAATATGAATTCTTTCTTACAGATTCTTTGAATTTCAAACATAAATTATCTGCACTTATCACTTGATTCTTCTTGTATTATAACGTGTTTTTATGTTTTTATTTCTGGAAAACCAATTGATTAAGTATGAATGCAAATAACAATGAAACATCATGAATCATAAAAGCTATAACTCAGATTATCTTGATATTCCACTACCTTTTAAATAACGTTAATGTTATAAAAAATGGTTGCGTACATGAGTCCAACGAAAGTACCTTGGGATATGAGGGTCTCCTCCTCAAGGTACCTCCTTCTTCGTGGCTCATCGCTGTATTTAAATAAACAAATAAATAATGTTACAAAACAAAATTTTTAAACATATTCAATATTTTTCCCTGTTCAGTGGCTTAAGCACAGTTTGAAGTGATTTGGTTGGCTAAATGTTTCTTCCATCTTGTCTTTATAGGTCTTCCGGTTTTGCTATTTCTGATAAGAACAGAGTTAAAAGAACCACTCGTAGCGATCGCAACGCTGACTATATTGACTAAACCGAAAGACCCGTAAAGACAAGATACAGTGAATATTTAGCCAATAAAAAAAATCACATCAAACGTAGGAAAGCATAGTTTTGAATATAACCACAAAATTAAAATAGAAAACCTAAAACTACTACAGAAACAAAAGAAAGGAACAAAATTAACACTATTAGAAGTTTTTCAAATAGATAAAATAAAAAATAACCTAAATCCAACTGCATATACGATCAAATTCACCTACAAAACACCATTATTCATGTTCCTCAAATACTTCCAAAACACGAAAGCAATCATATAACTCATCGAACATAATCTACATCACACTTCAGAATCACCCACGTAAAAAGATAACACAACACACATCATGTAACCCTAAAAATCTTCATTCACAACGCAACCACCCATACCATAACACGACAGTTGGTTCATAATTTCGTAGTGCTATTGCGCGTAGTGCTTAAGTAAAATTGTATTAATTACTTTCCCTATAATTAGTACTAATTTGTATTTTATTTAGTTTAAGTGTGAAGACGATTATATTGTAAGCAAAACCGGTATCAATAAATTAGTTAAAAATAAAGAAGTGCATTTTAACATATCATTTATTAAAAACGCATTATTATCTACTAATATTTTTTGTAGCTAATTTGTAAGTCTTTTAAATTTTGCCTGATAATTAAATTTTTGCCTTACCATTAAATAATCTGTTTCTATTGCTTTTTAATTATTGTAACTAATTGGAATAAGTGTAATATTTATTTGGAATTAGTATAAAGTTTGCACAAGGAGCTTTTATTTGTAGTTATAACCTCATAACAGTGAGTTGTAATTTATAAGAACAAGTCTTATGTTGTTGCTTGCGCATGGATGTTATACGCTATAAAAATGCGATAAAATTAAGTCTTTTGTCTGATTTGAGAATCGTTTATTACCTTATAATTCTTTTTCATTTAGTCTTTGATCCAAATTCTTAGCGGTTAAACATTTTAAATAGTATACTTAATTATTTTAAATATGTAAAATATAAATTGCTTTAGAAGTTATTGTAATGTTTCTTGAATCTGCTTTCAGTCCCTTCATCTTTGCTCGGTCACGTGATGTGAATTTATAACGGCGAGTGCTTTGATTGGTCCCCGCTATTTTATAAAAAGAACGTTGACAGTTTCCTATATGGAATAGTTATAAATTCCGTTATGATTATAACTATATAAGAACATGCTCTTGCACAAACTATATATAAGATTTTTAACTATACATCAAATTTATTTTTTATTATGAATCGACAACACTGTAACTCTAATGTCATGTGTTATCACGAAATTTTTGCTACTCGCCCGAAATTCAAATGTCGGATTCGGAATTAATCGAGTTAAAATCAACGGTTGTTTTTTCCTGTGCGCTTTTTATTGCATTTAACCTCGTGCGCTTGTAATTTAAATACTTCCTTTTTTTCTCATTCATAATATCAAGTTAAATATCCTTTTCTTGTGTCCTGTGTTCTGTTTCTAAATTTTTCCTTTGTGTTTGTGATAGTAATTCCCGCGATTTAGAAAGGTTAGTAAAGGGGTGGAGATGGCTGGTCCTAGAGCGATGATCTTTTACAATTAGCTACCCAGTTTCTGGGTAGCTCGGACGATGAAACTTCTTTTTAACCACCAGTAAAAATGACCAGA
Organism: Adranes taylori; assembly: GCA_009867245.2. NCBI lineage: Eukaryota > Metazoa > Arthropoda > Insecta > Coleoptera > Staphylinidae > Adranes > Adranes taylori. The sequence continues at coordinate 222 of WYDF02024425.1, read as the reverse complement.
CTTTCAGAGGCAGAAGTAGATAATAATATCCCCATAAATCAAGATCAGTCTTCCTCAAATATTATGTCAACTGATCGTAATACATATCCTGACTTTTTTAAGAACTACTCAAGGAAATATAATGCCCAGAACAAATGGCCCTTTCAGGTATACATATCGTACTCGGATAGAAGGAGGGTTTACAGTGAATTAATAGGAAAAATTTTAGTTAATGAAAAGGTC
>WYDF02024424.1:0-26462 GCA_009867245.2 Adranes taylori | reverse complement strand
TCACCTGTCTACAACAATTTTATACATTAGATATTACGGGGCCAATACAACGATATTCAAAAAAGTAATTTATTTATTAATACTATCCACAGGTATTATGTTTATCCACAGGTTAACCTATCTCCACAATGGTTAACACCATCTCCACATGTCGCTTGTGGAGATAGGTTAACACCTATAATGGAGATGGGTTAACACCTGTCACTTAAGATGTCATTTCGTCTAACTACCATCTACGTTCATAGAACTCTGTAAAAGTGCATGTGGACATTATATAGAGGATTTCAAATTAGTTTAAACAAACCAGCGTGGTGTAGTAAGCAGAGTCGTTAGACAATGGTGCTACTGAAGCAGAGGCTACTGATGACGGCTACGACCTGTCACAAATGCTCCATCTACTCTCTCTGGTTTTTAACCTAATTTGGTGTTTCATTCAGTCAAAATGTAGTTTTCGAAATGATTAACTTATCTAATAAATTCATAAATAAAATTTAGATAAGTTTTTACTCGTTTATATTAGGTACATTTATTGGTTTAATTAATATAATAAATTACATTATAATTTACGCTGAAATTATATATTTTATCTATTTATTTTTGTAATGTTTTTCTTCAATATATTCAATGCATTTTGTTTAATGATATATAATTTTGTTTAGGATGTTCGACTTATACGATTTAAAACAGGGGGTCAAGAATATAAACCGGGCTCCACTTTGATGTTACGACCCAAAAATCTTCCAGAACAAGTGATAGCTTTCCAAGCAATAATTGAAGAATATAATGTCAATATAAAACCTGGAACAATTTTTAAACTATCCGAAATCAGTCCAGATATTCCTTTACCGCCATACCTCAAGCAAGAAGTGACTTTTCAACAGCTCTGCGAGGATTATTTTGATTTATCATATATTCCACGAAGATATACATTTAGTATATTATCTCAATTAACCGACGACGAATTGGAAAAAGAAAAATGTTTAGAGTTTACTACGGCTGAAGGCCAAGAAGAATTATATAATTATATTAATAGACCTAAGAGAAATATAGTTGAAGTTTTAGCTGATTTTCCGCATGCGACTAACAATTTGACGAAGGAGATGGTGTTTGAATTATTGCCTGGTATAAAACCACGCGAGTTTTCAATAGCTAGTAGTTGTCAATATCATTTAAACGAAGTACATCTACTGGTTGCAGTGGTTACATATAAAACAAAATTAGTCAAGGAACGATTGGGCGTCTGTTCGCATTTTTTAGCTGACTTAAAAATGGGGGATGAAGTATCGGCTTGGATAAGGCCTGGTAGTTTTCGTTTTCCTGAGATTCAGGTATTAAAAATGTTACGATTATGTTATAATAATAATAATAATATTAGCATTTTTTTTTCATAATTGTAATTAATATATAGGGTGTTTCAAAAGTGTTCCAATGATACAATCCCCTTCCCGAGATGTGTAACGCTTACTCAACGCTTTTACAGTGATAAAATGTTTTGCGAGCCTTCAATAGGGACTTCACGCGTCCTTTTAGAGCCTCGAAAAGTTAGTTCTTCCGTCTTTAATTGAATTAGAGAAACACAAACAGCTTATGTACTTCTATGTAGGATTTTTTTGAATCTCGACAAGTTTAGAATTTACCTCCAAAACTAAATTCGGTTCCTTAATATCACTAACGACATAAGGACCTTTAGAAAGATCAAAGTACTTTGACCCTTCTTCATTTCATACCAAAACGATCTCTCCAGCTGGAACATCACAGGATATACTCTCCTATCATACATAGCTTTCTCTCTGTCCTTAGCATTGAGCAAATTACTTCTAGTAACTTCCCATGCTTTCTGTAATCTATAACGTAATTGTGATGTGATGTGTAATGGTCGGAACTATTAAGTGGTTTGACTACTTCCTGAAAATAACTTGGTAACCGAGCGAGTTTACCAATGACTAATTTATACGGACTATATTTAGTAGCCGTATTTACTGTATTGTTATAAGAAAACGCCCAAATACTTAACCCACTAGATGCTAAAGTTCTTCTAAGGTTTACGTTTGAAATCGTGTAACTGCTACGTCTACTTTACGTTGAATGCGTTCTATACTTGAATAAGGCCTATCAATATCGTCACAGTACCTCCTTAAAAAATCGCTCTTTCCCTTAGCGTACTGCTGTAATCTGTGAATGTTTTTTGGTAATTTTGTTTAATGTTTTTTGGATTTGAATGTTTAGATCAAATCTTCGGCGTGCCTTATGTTAGATTTTAGAACTATAAAAGTGATCCTTAAGAGACTTTAGAACATTGTTCATTCCTTTCCCTCAAATTCTAGGTTAATAGACTAGGTTATTATTTGGGCAGTTTCAGGGTCCTTCCTACTCTAATCTGCCGCTTTGATTTAAAGGTTCTCTCTTTCAATGTTGACTCTGTATTCAACCGACTTCAGAATGAGACTAATTGGAAAGTCCTTCTCGTCCATCTCGTCCCAAACAGCCTCAAGACCCGTAATTAATCTTGACAACCAATCCCTGACGAATTCATTGGTGCAGATCATACACAGAATCTCGTCTGCAATATTTGTTTGTGCGGTAAAGGCTATTTATTGTGGAGCCTCATCACATCATTTCTAGGTTTTGCTCTTGATTAATGTCGGCTTTTGTAACTATACTCGATTGGTCCGCAACTCATGTACTTACCATATTACTTCTATACTTTTCACATAAAATGACAAATTTAAAGTTAAAGAATTTCAATTAGAATTAGAATTTTAACCGTTGGCAATGTGTTTTTTTTTTGTAAAATTAGAAATATTTCGAAGCCATTGATTTAATTTTTAAATCTAAATTGTTAATATCAAAGATTTAAAAGTTCATAATAAAAATTAAGAAAATAAGAATTACCTATGAATGAAATTTCTGTCTGCGAATAATTCCTCATTTATAGTCTACTAGCGGTCCTATCGAACGTTGTTTTGCCCCCCCCCCCCATCTGGTCCCCATATATGCTTACATCGCCGACAACTCCGCAGTCCGCATTGCCGCGGACAGCGATAAGACCCAATTTCCGCGACTTTGCGACGGCCAGCGACATGGTCTAATTGCCGCGGACAGCGACATGGTCCAATTGACGCGGCCAACGACATTAGCTAATGGCCGCGGCTTTTTCGCGGCCAGCGACATGGTCTAATTGCCGCGTAGTTGTTGTGCTGTAGCGACATCTAGTAGCGACTTACAACAAAGTGGATAGCATAAAAATATTCTTCGTACTCAGTACCTAAATTTTCATGGCGATCAGTTGAACGGTGTAGAAGTTGATGTACTGCGACGCCACCTAGTGGCGAGTTACAACATAAAACCCTTCTCCCTGAAAAAAATACATATATTTGCCAAGTTTCCTGATGATCGGCTATTAGTTTCAAACATACAAAATACAAACATCCATTTATATATATATATATATATATATATATAATAGATAATTGTTTTAGCAACTGTTGGATTATAAATAGTTAAATGAATTTTATTTTTCCGTTTATTTAGAAGATGCCAGTAATAATGGTAGGCCCGGGAACTGGAATGGCACCATTTAGAAATAATATCTACGAACAGCTGAAATTAAATGGCGGCGATTTAAGGAATATGACGTTATTTTTTGGCTGTCGTTATAAAGATCAAGATTTCTTGTGTAGACCAGAGTTAACCAGTTTAGTAAAACATAACAATTTGAATCTGGTGTGCGCATTTTCACGAGATCAGGATAGTAAAGAGTACGTATATTTATAATGTATTCATTTTTAATTTTCATAAATGATTTAGATGACTATGTAAATGGAACCTTGAATAATAGATTACATATTTCAAAGACTGAAAGAATGCCACAAGGCAGTGAGACAAATTTCAAGTTGAACTTAGTGAAAAATGCGAACTTAGTTTTTGACAATCAAAGGTTTATATTATTTTTAATAGGTACGTAATATCAATAATCACAATAAATGTCTTTGTCGCCATTTCACCCATTATTATAAGGAATCATCAGCATCATCTTTATTAGGAGCATCACGGCTTTGAATACCGAGACTAACTCACTAAGCCACAAGCCGACTGTTGGTATCTTGTGTCGTTTAATTTATTAGAGCAAAAATGTCGAATAATAGCAACCAGAGACTTGATAGTCGCGTTAAAGTTCTTTCTAAGTGTGGCATGCCTTCAAGATTCATTTTCAAGACTTAATATATTTTATCATTTTATCTGACAATTGTAAACATTTATATGTGATGGCATGTACTATATATTCTATTCTACTCTACATATACAAATGAAGAATACAATCGGAGGTACATAGTTGAAAGAGCAGCGTATGCAAATCAGAACAAAGAACCAAAAGAAGCTAAAATATACTAAGAAATAAACGAAATGTGTAACAAAGTGCTTAAAGAAATTGTTGAAGTTGAGCACACATCAATCAGACTGCTATCAGATGCTATCTAGACATGCATATGCTTTTGCCGATTCATCACAAATGTCTGGAAATGAATGTGATGTATCGCAAACTTTTATATTTAGCGGCATAATTAACGCTGATATGATGTTTACGCACAATTTATGTTTACTGCTTTTTTGGAATAAGCAGAAAGATAGTGGACTTTTGTTGTTTTGGCCAGATTTAGCCATTTGGTATTACAACAAAACTGTAACTAAGTGGTCCCGAATTTGATCTGACACGAGTTAAGCGCATGCGGACTCATATTTCTTCCCAAAGAAATTAAGAGAACAGCGGTTATGAAAAGAATCACAGGGACATTGTCTGTTGAATTCTATATGTTAAGTTATTCATATTCTTCCTATTTTCAGATTTAACAAACAGTTTTGTGAATACTTTATAAATTTCTTGTTAAATTTTAATTAATAATAAAATTACCTAACAAAAGTTTAATGTGATCCTAATATGTGATCCTAAATGTGAACCAAACTCTTAATAAATTTGTCTCACTTGCCAAGTAGGCACCATTTATTGTAAGTGCACAAAAAATAGAAAAATATCAATAATGTATATCCAAATTTTATTGTTTTAAGGTACGTTCAGCATAAAATTGCGCAATCTGCAAAACATGTATGGAATGCGTTAAAAACGAGAGAAGCTTTAATTTTTGTAGCAGGAAATTCTAAAGGAATGCCACAGGAAGTGAGAGAAGCATTTGTAAATATTTGTATTGACGAAGGCAACATGACGTCGGATGCTGCTGAAGCTTATATTTCCGAAATGGAACGAACTTTACACTATCAAACTGAGACGTGGTCCTAATCCATATTGAGTTTCTTCACAGTAAACTATCAGTGATATAAATTTTGACGCTTATCAAAAAGAGTACTATGGATAATTATTAAATGTTTTAGTTATAAAGCATTTAATAATACCTTTTTGAGGTATTTTAGTGTTATTAAGTTAAACGCAGTAGCTTATAGAAATAAAATTAATGGTCGTTAAAATGAAAGGAGCATAATTTGATTTAATTAGATGGTTTTACAAAATTCTATTTAATTTTATTACCACCAACTAAATCGCATATTTACGTAAACCTGAGAATAATAGAAGCGCTAGTATTGAAATTCTGAGTAGCACAGTCGCTCCTCAACGATCCGGTTGGGGATAGGTTTATTCAAGGAAGCGCTCCTACCTCCTAACAGGGGGATGGAGTCTTTTTCTACTTCCTTTATGTAAAACAGTTATTCCTCAATTTCACAGTAATAGAGAATCACTTTATTGGATTTTTTTCCAACTAAATGCTTCATGTTACGACTTTTTCATACGTTTAAATAAAATAGGCTGTGTCTTATAAGTGCAAGCAGTACTTTTCAAATTCAGACGGGTGTTGTTAGGGTCCCCGATCGATTACGTGAAATTGCACTTGCGCTGTAGTATCCACGTTTTACGCTCTGAGAATATTCTGATGTTACATTGTACATATACATTTATATATGCGTATATATGCATAAACATATATTTTATATTTCAACTTATTAAGATGCTTTATGATTTTAATGCTATTCATAATTCGTAGCAACTTTATTTGGTCTAATATTTCCTTAAATGTCAAACCTTTATATTGATTTAAATTATTTAAACTAAAGAAAAATATCTACAAATAAATACATACATTTTGTCGGCTTTTAATGATATATAATGGGATACCCAGTTTTTAATTTTTTATACAAGTATCCCATATGAAAGCTTTAACACTTCTGACGTTAATCATCCACAGATTTTATGAACTTGTAAACTGATTGCATTATTATAAATTGTACAATACAATTTTCAAATGCAAGTCTACATATCGAAATATGAAATAATAGACATGTTATACGTTTAAAAATATTGCACTACATGACAACGTTGTACAATTACATTATATTTTAAATCATAGCGCAAATGTATAACCACATATTCCTAGCATGCTTTGCTGTACACATGTACCTAAACAACACCTTTAGACGTACTTATATTTAAAAAACAATGTGCTTTTTAGTTTTACATATTCATTTTCTATAAAATAAATATAAAATGTTACCATATTTTTTCTTCAATCCTTTTGCTGATTCATATGTAGTTTGTAGTTTCAGAACTTTAAAAAAATAAAACTTCAAATTTTTCTATAACATATTGCTCGCGCAATAAGACTCAATTAAGATTTTCTTTCAATTTGGGCTGATTTATCAAATTCGGTCCATTATATCGTTCCGCTAAGTAATTCTATACATAGATGAATAGGAGTACAATTCAAAAATAACAAATTTCGTAGAAGGCGTTAATTTGTTTTGTGTTTGAGCTTGCTTTACCTGAATTTTATTGTTTTTAATATTTATAATACGTAAATGATTCTATTCGCGTTTGTTATTTTGGACTGCCAGATTCGTTTGATTCTAATTATAATGCAAAAATTTACGACGTCTTTTCCAGTTAAACGTAAGTTTTAGCGAACTGTATGAAACAATTGATATTAAGACAGATTTGATTTTCTGACGTAGAAATGATCTGTAGATGTCTGATGATCGTAGATGTCTGAAACAATTCTGAAATGGCAATCTGGCGACGTCGGAGGAACGGACGGAGCATGTGGACGATTACGAATCAAGACGGTCTGATTCTTGGTTTTTTGGTGTTGGTGTTGTCGGAGAGCTCGTTGGTCAAGGTTTTTCCCTTTCACGTCTGTCTTCTCCATGGATATTTGAAGACACGGTTAAAGAAGATGGGTGAAAGTTAGAAAACATGTGGATACGAGAAGAGAGATGAAAAATGAATGTTAAGAGGATGTAAAGATTCAGCTGAAGGATTAAAGTGAGCGAATTCTATCTACCTGACTAGCTGGCAGAGAAAGGTTGTTACTAATTTAATTTTTATGGATGAAAAATTAAATTATGATTGTGACGCGTTACTTAAAAGGTACCAGATATATTCATGTGTGCGAAGTCCCTCACTCTACACGAATACTTGGCTATTTATTACAGCATTATTACTGATAACGATGTGCGAAAATGCTCGCTCTAAAGCTATCAGAACAAGACCCAAAATGCGTCGTCTTAGTTTGGGTATGGCTTTTTATATGAAATCAGAGATTTGTAGTGTTAGGCTTTGCCGGCGGCGGTTCTGGATGTTAAAGGTGGTGACTAGGCAGGACTTTGTCGAAATTTCTGCTAAAATGTTTGAGAACCAAGAATTTTCCCGCAATAAGAAACGTTCTTTCAACTGTTACAAATTTTAAAGAACCATATCGCATAATATCCCTGCCAAGATTCTAAGCTTTTATGATAGGTAGTCCTCCAATCAGATTTAACGTGCCAGCAAACTTGCTATCGGTGTTCCCCTTTCAATGCCACTCCGTCAATCCAGGATTAGTGTGACAATTTTAACATGGACGTCAACACTTCTTTCAAGCAACATAAGAAAATTCGTTAACATCCGTCAAGTAATAAAATCGTCATAGGAGCCGGGAAACTATTAAGATGTCAAAAACCCATTAAGAGTTTTTTGTTCGAAATTGGATATAGTAAAACTTACGGGCGGGCGAAAACATCATGGACAAAATGCCCGCGAAAGTCAAGAAGCCATAAAAGAGAGCAAAAAAGATCTCTCCCCTAATATGTATACAATTTTTTGCTTCTCGTTCAATGTTTAAATGAGCATAAAAAATCGTAAAACATCCGTCCAAAACGAAACACGTGTAAGAAAAAGAGAACGAATCATATCTTTCTCTCTTAATGCGCACCATTTTTTGTCATATTCTGCACTCAATGCAAACGCACAAAAAACGTGACAAACATCTGCCGAAGCAAAAACAGCAGCAAAAGGAAGGTCATCGAATACGAGCGATATATATGTTCTCCATCTCTCTTTCTCTGCTAACTATCTGTAATACACGGCAACGCAAACGTTTTTGTGTATCTTGCGGAAGTTGTCTCTGAATTCCTCTCCTCCATTGAGCTGCAATGTATTGCGAACGCGGTGTATCTTTCTCTAACTCACTCTCCTCTCGCTGAGCGTTGTTTGCTTGGAAACTTTCGACATATCTATACGCAGATTTCACTGGCTGCATGCAAAAAACATGATATTATACATAGTAAATCTTTCCGACGTTTAAATTATTTTGAATTCATTACAATTTGCTATTTATTTGATTATCGATTTATTTAATATTTGTTTACAGTGAATTAGAATATCATGTTATATGCCGATATCTCTTCTTAGAATTAATTAACCGATGATTATTACAAACTGCTCCGCCCAATTATGAATTTATAAATGAAAAGTAAAGTGAATGTTCAACATAATATAAAACGAAAAATTATTTATTTGTTTTCTGCAACTGGCGGTCCGCGACCGATTAGTTTAGTCATAATAAATGACTAAACAGTTTTGAGATACGCTATTTGGCTTACTCAACGAAGGAGGGAAACTCTCAAAACGGTCGTAGATGTGCTTCACCACTAGGTACTTTTTTTTTACTAAAGTTAAAGACTTAGGTAGTATACTTGACTACACATTATGTCTAGAGTCACGCGTATGCGGTTAAAAATACCACTCCAACAGCAGATATTAATGGGTATTGCATGTACTTGGAAGAGAAGACTCCTTTACATCATCATTGAGTCTAGTGTTTTGCGGAATATATCTGCTCAATGCACAACGCATCGAACTTAGAGTGATGTGTGCCTATAGGACAATGACCACAGAAACCATAAATATCACTGGTAGAGACACGATACACGAGTTTAATTTCAGGAATGTAAAGCTGGCCATTCACGGTTATTCAAAATGGACTGGTCGTCCCAATGCCATTTCAATGAAACGACAGAAAAATTAAGGGCTCATTCACGGACACTCCAATCTGTGTCGTTCCATTTGTCTACCAAATTTGGAATTATTTAATTATAGATTGTTTATATACGTGTGATACACATTATAATACATACCGACTGTAAAGTAAGCGGCAGACTCCTTCGTAGGTATTCAATATTTACAAATAATAAATCCATTCAAGTTCATTATTAGTTTAGGGTTCACAAATCCTATTTATTTAATCGATTTGATTTATTTATTATGAAGAATTATGAAATCTAATGGATTTAATATATTTAATCTATGGCTCGTTATATGCTTTGTTACATACGTACAGTTTAGTTATATTTTAAGTTTATTATTACTTTATAAAATATGGATGAAGAATTTCTGTTTCTATCAACGGCTATTTGCCTTTATGTAAAAACCTAAAAAGAATTGGACGGAAAAGTGGTTTCTAAGCAGGAGTCTTGGCCATGTGAAAATTTCTTTACCAGTATAAAGTAGTAGCCAATCTAATTGTCGCTTTACTATTGACAAGAGCTCGAAACAATTTCGTTTGAAACAATTGTAGCTCGAAACAATTATCACTTTACATATAAAATTATGTAAAGCAATTGTTGCTCGAAACAATTATCGCTTTACAAATAAATTTGTTGGAGTTTAGTAATACTGAGTTTTCTTGAAGTTGAATAATTAATTAATAATTTTAGCTTTAAATTAGGGCTGGTTTAAGTTACCAATGTGCCCTTAATTATTTTGAATATTTAATGTAATAAAAATTAATTAAAATGATTTAGAGCACTACATTGCTTGCAAAAACTATAATCTATATTTACTAATTAATACATATTGTTGTTTTATTTTTTACAAATACGTCTGTCTGTTAAGATCGTGAACTGATAGAGTAGCGAAATACATTCAATCACACAGTGATCATCATCAGAGGAATATTTAAGTAGGAATACAACTGAGTATCCAAGATATTAATCATTAAACTCACTTCTTAAAATTTACTATCTCTTATATGGTATGAAATAATATGTTGATTTATATAATATCAGTAGCCACCATCTTGTAAGAATGGTGGCTGCTGATACTTGATCATTCTTACAGATGATAGCTGCTGATATAAATTAACATATTATTTCATAACATATAAGAAATAAGTTAATTTAAATAAGGGAGTTTAATGAGTAATATCTTGGATACTCCGTTGTTTTCTTACTTAAATCTTCCTCTGATGATGATCACTGTGTGATTGAAAGCGTTTAATTTTTAATCATTAATAAAAAATTCGTGGACGTGTCCGCCACCCCATCTTTCATATACTGGAAGTCCTACTTTTTGTTATATCGTTCATAAAACAAAAGTTGAACCTTTTACTTTTGACTAAAGCACCTTTTAAGTCGTCTATTGAATTCAATTAGCACAATAGTGTTTAGGGTAAACTAAACAATATTAGTCTAACCTATAAATCGCCTAACCATGAATCCTGTCCCCATATTTGCCTGCGGCACAAACATCTTCGCTGTCCACTTTGGCGCGGCCTACGTCCGCTCTTGATTCACATTTTTCCGATTTCACTACAATTCGGACAGCTCAGCTGTCCGATTTTTGGCCTACGACCGATCTGCACTCTCTTTTCGGCTGATTTCTAAAAGAGCAGTCTGGCGTGCTAAAAGACCAGCCTTGGCCTTGTGAATTCGTCTATGTACAAATTCGCCAACCCATTAATTTCCTGGTGCCCATTTTTGACTGCGGTGCGAATAGCTTCGCTGTCCGCTTTGCAGCGGCCTGTGGCCGCTCGTGACTCACTTCTTCAGCGGACAGCTCAGCTGTCCGATTTTTGGCCTACGACCGATCTGCACTTACTGCTCAGCCGACCTGTCAGAAGCAGCTTCTTCCCAGAAATTTCGCATAAAAAAGAACCACATAAGCTATTATCACACAGACGCAATTTGGGAATGGTGCCCTTTGGATGTGACATGAGAACCTCGCTCTATCCGAAGTAATAATTAACAATAAAACGACCATTTCTTCGAGGTCAGTTTTATTTATTCAAAAGTAGCGTAAAGCCAGTATTCCAGTAACTATCAACAAAATTAAATCTACAAATATCTACGAACAAATTATAATCATCAATCTTATTCAACCTATACTGCAGACTCTTGAATTTCTTATCATCATTTTTCTTTTCTCTTTTTCTTACATTTCGTTCATAACTCATCCTACTGCTATCCGTGTTTCCGATCCGTAAACGAAGAGGACGTCGTGAGAGGAAGAAGATAGTAGCAAAGAGTCGATCGGAAGAAGCTTACGTAAATAAAACAACTCCACAGAGGCCTACCAGACTACGTCGCCCATGCCTTGTGATAAATCTATCAGAGTCAATTCCAGAACCAAGCCATCCCGCAGATTCCCCGTCATCCCCTGGCTCGCCGAATCCCCCAACAGCACTTGGCGATGTGCCATTCCCGCCAACTCCGGAAAAAGGATGGCTCTAACCAGCCACCCTTGAAGACCACCGACGGCGTTTCTTCTTAAAATCGCGAGTAGAAGCATATATTGCCGTTATAAAGATTATAGACAATAAACAAAAATTATTTCAACCTGTTATTGCGTACATCATGATAGTTTAAGTACTTTATTATTAAAATAAGAACAGCGAATTCTAACTCAACCCTGTATAATTCTCATTCATATGTTACAAATGAACTGAATGAAATATAAAAAACAGTATAGTAGTTATAAAGCTAACAAATTACGATCCTGCTTTGATTAGAACAATTCTGTAACAAACTTTAACTAAATATAGTTTATTTTTCCTGTCCATGTTCTGCCCCCACTATCCGTGGCTATAGTTAAACAATTAAGTGCGTTTTTCATACATGAACCAGAAGTGTGATATGAGGCGACAAATTTTACAATATTCTCGAAACTCGAAAAATCATTACCAAACCCGAAATATCCGGGTCAAAATGATTTGACAATTTAAACATTGGTCAAAACAACATGATTGGTTACATAAAAATGTTTGTTCATTGAGAAGAAGTGTTCATCAAGAAGAACAAAATGTTTGAGAAAGACTGCTTTAGTAGATCGTGGAATGGACAATTCTGAGAACAATTTATTAAGCAGAAATCTTTATCGAAACGCGATAAGAACCATAGCAATGCGACCTCTCTTAGGTCGATATAAAAAGATTTTTTTAAATACAGGTAGCCCTCGGTTTACGCCGACGCCGATTCACTATAATACCGCTGCGTAATTCGTAGTTACGCCGTGTAATTTCTCAATTCTTCTTATACTAGACTGATTTTCGTTTGTGTTAAAACAAATATTTTTATTGAATATATTTATTTTTTCTGTTTACTATTGTTGGCTATGTATACATTTACATTAAATTAATATTAAAATATTTTGTGTTTGTTATTTTTAAATTTTGAATTGTTTTATTGTACAAAAAAAAGAAAAATAGAAAAAAGAAAAAAAGTTTAATAGGGAAGAAAAAAAATTATATTAAAATAAATATAATTAATGTTTAGGTACCTACGTATACAAGAATAAGGAGGGTTATAATGTCAGATAAAAGAAGTGCACCAGAGTTCCAATAATTGTCCACTATCTAATCACTGTTTCATTACCTAGTGAACGCTGATCTCCCTACTCTTACTCTGGCATGAAAAAGCATCTCGTTCCTTGAGCGAGCACTGCTTAGTCCGGCTAATCTCGTGCTAAGGTCGCTGCGATAATCGCGAGATAAAAGACGGATAGAAGCGATAGAAACCGATGGAAGTCGGAATTTGGCTGTTTACGAAGCTCACACGAGCAGAGACGACCAGTTACGAACAGATCTATTCTACCAATCTGTCACGCAAAGATGTAGGAATTCGTATAACATACTATTGCTGAAGTCAATTTAATATTATATCTATTAATAAGTTTAAATAATTTTCATTTGTACAACTACTTTGATTGTAAGACAATATGCTTAACTATCAAATATTTCCTAGCATGTAGCTATCTTGACTTATGAATATTGAAAGTACCTATGTAAAATGGATACAATAGATATTATGGACAAAGACGTCCTAATATCTGTAGATCTTTGCACTTGCCTCAATCTATCCATTATGAAAAATGCAGATAAAATTAAATACTCTGCTCAACGGTCAACGGCGCTAAATGTAAAACATGTGAGTTGCAGTAGAGGTAAAATTATTTAAAAAATGACAAAATTGTTGTTATGGGTGGATGATGCAAATCTAAAAAAAAGTATTCCCTTAATTCAAGCTGTTCTAACTGAAATATCAAAATAAATTTATGAAAATTTGAAACAAACAGATGGAGGCGACGAAACATTTTTGGGAAGCAAGATTTCGTTTATGAGATTTAAATCCTGAATTAACTGTCGTAGTGTAAAATTATGTAATGAAACAGCAAGTGTAAATTATGTTATGAAACAGCAAGGCGGCTGGAATTTCAGGGTTATGTAGAACGAGGCAACTAATCTTCAACGCTGAGGCTGAGCCTTATTAGACATAGTTACCTGCACGAACTTTTATTTCTTGTGGAGAAAGTTCTACTCCAAATTTTAAAGTTTCGAAAGATAGATTAACTCGATTGTTGGGAGCCATTGTTTTACGAACTTTGAAACTTATACCGATGTTAGTGTATCATTCACAGACACCATATGCTGTGACACCACAAATGGAACAAGAAAGCTTGGGTTACACAAAATTGGCATACAATTTTTTTTGCCCTACTTTCGCGAAGAAAACTAATTACCACGCAGACAGTTCTTCTCGTGAACAATGCTCCAGGACATCCTCAAAACCTTGATGTAATAAGAACACCGTTCGATGTCAAGGTTGTTTACATGCTTCCCAATACATCTCTTGCAAGCAATTGGTTAGGCGGTTATTTCAACCTCGGAAGCGTATTATCTCAATAATACATTCATAGAAATTATGAAAGTTTTACTCTGACAAAACAGTTAAAAGGCGACTATTGGAAGTTTTTAGATATTTGGAAAAGCATTAAAAACATCAAGTCTCCGGTTCGCGCAATGCTTACATGAATCAGACAGAGATGTACGTCGTTTACTTTAGAGTCGCTATGTATTATAATATGTATGACGAATTATGAACTCTATTGAGTACGTGTTGTGTGTGGAAGTATTGATAAGTTGGCTGACGCCATTCACTGGTACGCTATAATATACCGCGTCATTGCTTCTCGCTGTTAACTGCTGCGTTTTATTGTAACCCATGAGAATGCCACTGAGAGTGGAATTGTGTCTGATGTCGTGACTTAGGGTAGGGATAATTCCTAGATTTACATAGGCTTTTGTGAAGAGACCGTGTCACGTAACAAATGTCGTGTGGTTGTTCCACCTAGATCCGTATAGCAGAGTAAAAGTTGAGTGAAGGCTCCAGTTTATAAATAGCGAAATTTTTGGCATAATAATTTAGTTCCTGATTTGCGAACTCAAATACAAGCCGTGCAGCAGAAGCAGCAGCGGAGCAGTCCAGCCAAGCCGAGACAATGAGCCGAGTGACAGTCCCCGAGGTAGTAACACAGTTGGTGAGCGATTTTTATACCATATATTGCTTGATTGAATTGTTTGTATGTTTCGATTGCTTTGTTTCCTTTCCTGTCCCTTCACCAGCCTATTTCCTATTCACTTGAGCATATAATACTAACTTGTGTTCACAGGGTTAGTTTTAGTTGCTCAAACAGCAGTAACACTTGCGTTCACGGGATGTTTTTGTAACTTATAGTGAGCTCCTTTACTGTCTCCTTCACTAGAGCATATTTAATGCAAACTTACGTTCACGGGGTTAATGTTAAATGCTCGAGCGATGGTAAGACTTGCGTTCACGGGGTTTAATTGTTTATGTTATTGTTTATGTTAAAATTATTTGATTATGTTTCACTGATATATAGCCTAACCTTATGCCTCACTGTAAATTTGGATTAATTTGATGCCGATTTGATTTGTGCCTGCTTTTGTGGGAATGGAACTGCGGCATAAACGAGGGCAGTCGACTCCCGACTATCTAGTCGACGCCCTCCAGTTTAGTTGTTGATATCAATAAGTCCTATCCTTCGTAATCGCTGTTTCGTCGTTGTCGTTTTGTTGCTCCTGTTTATCTAGTAGTTGACTGTTACTTTAACGGCTAACACCACTAAGTCCAAACCCTCATAGCCCCAATATGGTCACCTAAAACACCCCAATAATAGAACCCATATGAACCGTAGAACCTCTAGTCTGTATGTCTGAAGATGTCTGCATGTCGAAAGGGTTGAAACTGTAGTCATAATCTTAACAATTCTACTATACGTGGTAGTAACGAAGTAAAAATACTTCCAATTGATCTCATCATGGATTACCATAAAGTAACGCTTGATTATATCAATCTATCGTTACTTTAATGTAACAATAAAAATTATAGAATTCTATAGAATACGTAATTATTTCTTTTTTATATAGATAAAGAAATCTTACAAGAAATGAATTTTTGTAAGGAAACAATTGAAGTGAGTACAAATTCAGGCTATTCTTGAGTAAGTTGTACTTTGAGTCAGTTATTACTACAATGAAATATTAGTCTTATTCATTCTAAAATTTAACGATGATGGAGCACCATGTCACAATGCCGTAGACCCTAGAAGAACCCAAATGAATACAAAAATCTAATCGTGAATGCATGAAAGAGAATGAAGCAAAAGTAAAAAATAAGCGAAGCGAAGATAGGAAAGAAAGGTAATTCTTGCCATTCTTGTCTCGCTCACGATTCACGTTTCGCTGAGCTCCAGCGAAGCATCCGAATGTGAGAAGAAATAAGAATTGAGCCAGAAATGAAAGAACACAAAACGTGTTACCCAGCAAACCAAACAAACTTAATACAAACTTGAGCATACCATCAGTGGCGTATCAGCAGTTAATACGATTTAATAAAGATGATGAACAAACACCATGATCAGCACAGTACAAATTAAAACTCTATGATTAATAATAATCATAGCGTTACGCTAGATTTGTTATTAGATTTTTTATATTATCTTTATGAGAAACTAAATAGTATATTTTAGGAATTACAGTTGGCAATTAATTAATCCTGTATTACCTAAAATATTACCAATAACAATAGTAAATCAACGACCATTATGAGGATAATAGCTTGCAATCATTTGGATTTGACAGATGTCCTAGATCAGGAATTCCCAACCACTGGGACACGCCCCCCTCCCCGGAGAGACAGTGATATCGTATCGTAGGGGTGAAGGCAATGTGCTTGTCAGCATTTTTGAAAAAAACTGTCCATTTAACGACGTAACTCCCACTTATTAATTCATTTCATTACATTACTTTACTGTTCTCTCCAATTCACACATTCGATCGTTGTTCCCGACATGTCCAGATGGGTTTCAGCTTGCACCGCTCCACACCCGCGGGCATATAAATATATAATTGCAACCTGGGGAGTGGGCGGGAGAGGCCTCGATGCGAAAAGGATTGGGAATTGACCTAAGTGATTAACCGAATTTTTCCACATGCCGATTTTAACAGTGATAGGATTGAGCCGGTAGATGAAGACCAAAAATTTACTAGGTTTCGCTTAGCGATGCCACATAACAACATAAACGAAACTCCAGAAAAAGAAACGAAATTAGAAAGAAACAAAATTTGCGTCACAGTTACAACGAATTTAAAGGCCTAATTCAAAGGTTCAAATGAGTTGATGTCCCGCTGATGCCTTAACCAATAGGGATTTGGTACCTGGAAAAGCGCATGTACATAACAGCTGTAATGTGTACATTGATGCTAAAAAATCTCACACATGTTTCTTAAATCATAAACATAAAGCAATCAAGGCGATGTTGCAAGCCTGCAATATACACTTCAGTTTGCTTCTTATTGTTTCTCAGTAAACAAATTATTTTTTCGTATATTATTGTTTTGAATAAACATAATGAATACTTTCTTTATTAGACTGAAATATTATTTATGTTGAAAGAAAATAAATAAAATTTAAAAAATTTGTAAGTTTTATATAAATTAAAGTTACATAAAGTGGTATAATATCTATGAGTGATTCTAAAAAAGTTGTTGGGAGAAAAGATGGATGTAATGTATTGCGCTTATAAAACTGTAAGAATCGCTTTTATATGACAGAAGAAAAGTCTATAGAGATTTTCATTAGATTCGGCTGCGTACGTATTAAACATTGGCAAAAAGTATAGACATGTAGTGTATATTTATTTTGTAATAAGTTTTAACTAGTGCTTTTATACAGTTCTAGGAAATGGTTAGTGGCTTCAGGTAGAGCCGATTTAAATTTAAAAACATCGTAAGAATTAAATTTAATATATAAAATACAGCAAGCATTTCGAAACGACAGTGTTTGTGACCTTGGATCGGAGTCATCTGGTACAAAGAGCAACACCAATTCCTTATCAGGATGAAACCAAGAAAAGAAAATTGGTTCCTAGGGTGGAAGATATAAACTTGACTTGGGTGCATTAAAGTAGTCAGTTTAGATTAAAGTAAAAGAAAAGTAACTCTACTTCACATGAACGTCAAATCAGTTAGTTACCCAGGGCCGATTTATCGTAGGACGACAGGCTGATGAAGGGCGGCAAAATTTTTAATGAAAATACTATCCGAAAATGTAAAAAATAAAAAGTAAATACGCATCTTGCATCACGCATACTAATATTTAGTATACTGATCGGGCTGATTTGTTTATCAAACGACCACGGTCGGACGCAGCCAACAGTATAGTTAAAGTTTATACGATTTTACTTGAATTTACAGCTCTACGATGGTGCTTACGCTAGTCATAGCTTTTTCGGTGATTCCCCGAGACGCGATTTCGGTGATTCTCCGAAGCGCGAATGGAGCGGACGACATACGGGTAACTACCGATCCGATAAATGGTTTATTGATTTATGAGCAATCGATCACTTGTGGCGTGGTAAATAGCACCGTATTTAGACTGCCTCTTTGTATCTAGTTCGCGTGGTACGAGCAATAATTATTATTATTTAAATTCATTCGTGTTTCCGTGTGTAAGATTTCTCAATTAAATAAATTTGGTAATTAAAATTATATTATTTAAAAATAAAAAATATCGGTAGGTGACTTGTGGGTGGTTTATTTCATCAGTTTAGTCAATTTTAAAATATGGAAAAACGAAATCGCCTTAGCGGGGCGACCTATAGAAAGAAGGCGCAAGAAAAAATTGAAAACGAAAGTACAATATTAGCGTAATGTTTTAAAACGGGTCCTTGCAACTAGTTACATTAACAACTAGAGGGTTTACACTTCGAGGGGAAAATTCTAAAATTGGATCAGTCTTCTAAATCTTGTTAAATTTAGAAATGTGGGCCTTGGAAATTGCAATTATTTATCAAATACTCTATATGAAGAATTTGTGGTTTTAATGGGGAAAAAGGTATCAAAAACAATTGATGAATTAAAAAGCATTCTTAGTCCGCTATGTTTCGTCCGAAGGTATACACATTGAAAGGTTTCTTAAATATATTCCATCGACTGGCCACACATCTATTGATTTGAAAATAGCAGTAACTTCACCATTAGAAGAATATAATCTAGACATTATTGATTGTCACGGCCAATTTTATGATAATGCATCAAATATGTCCTATGCATATTCTGGGCTGCAAGCCAGAATTAAAGGTCAGAAAAACTTGTAGAATACGTACCCTTGTTCAGCACATTCGCTCAAGTTGTCAGGCTCTCTTGCAACAGAGTCATGTGAAAACGCTACCTTGTTTTTGTGCAAATCTCTATACGTTTTTCTCAGCTTCGACATATCGATGGGAAATGTTAACAAAAAATATAAAGTCGCCTGTTGTAAAATCCTTATCAGACAATAGGTGGTCAGCAAGGACTGATGCTACTAAAGCTCTATATGATGGGTATAATGAAATACAAATGTCACTTTCCCAACTAAGCACTGATGAAAGTCAAACCCGGTCTGTAGAACATGAAACACGAGCACTCTGTGACAAAATGAACGAGTTTGAAACTTTTTTTTTGCTGTCATTTGGCATCATATTTTAGAGAGATTGAACGCATCTAATAAATATGTGCAAAATCCTGCGATTCACCTGGGTTCTGTTGTTCAACTCAATAAGAAACGATTTTGCAATTTACGAACGAGAAGCCAAAAATAATTTACAAGATCAGGCAAAAACATAAAGAGGGTAGAAAAAAACGAAGGAAGGTTCAGGTTGATGACAGTGTTGGTGAAGAAACATCGTTTTTCAGCCAGAGATAAAATGGAAATCGAAACATTTTACGTTACCATCGATGTCATGGCAGATCTAAAAAGATGCTTAGTTGCTTACCAACGTATTAATGAGCGATTTTATGTCCTAACCAATTTGTGGAACTTGGAAAATGAAACAATAGTTAAAGAAGGAGAAAATTTAATAAACATTTACGAAAATAATTTAGATGCTTTGTTTATTCAGGAATGCATTCAATTAAAATCGCATTTAGAAAACAACATTAAATCTCCATTGGAAATTTGTAAGTATTTAAGAGAAACTGGATTGGAAGAAACATTTCCCAATTTCGACATCGCGTGTCGAATTTACTTATCATTTCCGGTTGCTAATACTTCATCTGAAAGATGAAGGATTAAAAACAATTTTAGATCGACCATGAAGCAAGAATGTCTAAATGCCCTCTCCATTTTGTCTATGGAATGCGATGTCACAAAAATATAAGTTATGATGAAATTCTTAACGATTTTGTACAAGAAAAAAAAGTCAAGGAAGAAACCCTTTTAAAGAATACATTTTTTTAAATTTTTAAATTAAAATTATCATTTGTTTTTGTATTTGTATGTTTTTATTACCACTAATCAGTGTTAAAAAGTTGAAGTTCTTTTAAAATAAAAATATGTTATAAAAATTTTTATTAGTGAGAGGGGATGGCAAAAAAAATGTGCCTAGGGTACCAATTTGCCTTAACGCGGCCCTGTTGTTACCCCTATTGTATTTGTAGGTGGTGTATTTGCAAGTATAACAGAAGAATCTCTTAACGGGTGGGAAACATTTTATTTTCATCTGCTAGTTTTCATTTTGAAGGTGGTCCTGCCATTGTGGGTAATTAAATTATTTATATATTAAAAACAGTTATAAATCACTCTTGCTCTGTGATGTTTAAAATGTGTTTGGAATGGTAATTTACAAAAAAAAAAGTCGCGCACACCACTGTAAACAGACTGCTCAACATTCATCTCCTCTTTCAAAGCCATTTCGTTTTGTTCCTGCTAGATTCCGTATTTTAAATATCTCGCAGGCGGCATTGCGTTATACTATTTCTACGCACAGAGGAACAAAAGAATCTCGTACTCACAACTAAAACATGTTATGATCGTAGTTATTGCGCGCGCTAGACTTTTTTCATAATACTATATTTGTCTATTGTTTTTTGTTTATGCTTTTTTTTTAATAGTTCCAATTGTGTTTTATTTTTAACTGACATTTATAACGTGTGAATTTGTTTCTCAACTATGAACGTTCCAATGATCAAGAAAAATCTCTGTTCTTGTAGTTCTTCAACCGGATAGAGATAGTCGGGCAGTTCAGTTAGTTTGATCGGTCGTATCGAATCTATCGATTATTAGATATATCGTATTTTATTGAGGTTTCAATTTTATGGAGGATGTTCTATCGTTACATAGAAAATATACCGTTGATAAGCGAGTGGGTAAATAAGTTATATACAGTTTTAAATTCAACGGTGTATGTTGTTGCGGTATTTGGAAATGTAATACTTTATTTAACAGTATGTGCGTTCGATTGAAACTAAAATGTGTGCTATTATATATTTTTGTGATTTCCTATAAATCGTCGAAGGTAATAATCATTTTTATGAAGTTTTAACTGTTTTTATGAAGTTTTATGTTTAGATATATTGCTGTATTGCGATTGCATTTTTTTTAAATTTTAACGAATTATCTCTCTTGTTAATTGCGTTTATTGTACTTATTTTTATTTGCGACCTATTAGTTCCCAATATAGATATTAAATCGCAATAATCAGTTATCCTTGACCGAATGAATTTAGTTTTGCTCCGTTTCTATTTAAGAATTGTTTTGGTTTCCGTTTTTGTTTCACTAAATGTAACTCCTATATATTTTATAAATTTACTACAGATTCTGTTTAGAAATAAAATTATTACATAATTATTTTATTATAAATAAAGAATGATTTAAATATAAACAAAGATTAATTATCCTTTCTATGAATTTAAAATACATTTTCTTTGTTGACTTTCTAGTAATTCTAGTAGTAACCATATAAATATTCTAATACGTGCCTGTACATAACATTCCAAATTTTTGCTGTATGGGGAATCCCCTGAGCCTCTACTCCCCGTCTAAATAATGATAGAACCAGATAGAGCAACGTTGTTATTTGTAATGGTGTTCAATGCATATCATTTGTAAAGATAAGTATATGAATTGCGAAAAATTCCTCTATCCAATGATACACTGCTAGAAGGATTTCAGAAATTGACTGAACAGTTTCAGTAACTTATCCAAAGAATTAAATAAAGTCCAAAATTTGCAAGTCAGCTGGATGAATCGACAGATATCACAAATTTAGCCCAAGTCCTGGTCTATGTTCGATACCATTACGCCTATAATATTTATGAAGATTTACTATTTTGTCGACAAATGAACAATCGTACAACAGACGAAGATATTTTTTATAAGTTAATGATTTTTTTCAAGGAAGGATTGGATTGGAATAATTGTATTGGCGTATGTACTGACCGTGCAGCGATTTCGGATTTCTAGCAAAAGTTAAATTTATTACAAATGGACATATCATCTAATCAAGTAGCCTATTCTATTTGGCTTTAGTTACTTGATTGGCACGACAATGGCAGTTTTTGAAAAATTACCTAAATTAAATTAATAACCGTGGTAGTCTAAATGTGGAGTAATAAATTAAGAACACGGATGCATTGAAACACGTTAAGTTGTATTCTGACTTCAAATCTCGTATATTAATAACTTGCTCTATTATATGTATAAAAAGGAGTATAAACAATAGTTCATTATCACAAATATAATACGTTACTTATGGATTATTGAAACACTGAACGTGCAAGGTCGGGTGAAGGTTACTGCGTCAACATAGTACCTACATAAAATTTTAATCCAAGTACTAATAATTTCTTTGTAACATGATTATGAATTAACAAGTTATGTCAACAAATAATAGTTTTTCTATTATATTATTAAATGATTACAAATATAACAATTTTGTGGCCATGCCTGAATGTTTCTGGATATATTCTTTTTTCAGGAATGGTATATAAGATGGACCTTTATTTAAGGGATATGAGGCCTATGCTTTTTACTAAAATATATATTGTTAAATAATAGGAAGTTTTTAAATGTATAGTACATTTCAATAAATATGCTTAGTAACTAAGTCAGGACCAAATGCACAAAAAGAGTATACTTTTTGTTCCTTGAGAATATTCAGTAGCATGAGAATTATAATTCTCATTCTCAGAATATCTCTGATTTGTTAGAACTTATGATATCCGCTTTACGGGATAAATTATTTAAACATTTGAAATTATTTTTCATTACCTTAATAAATGAATATGATATTGTGATGATTCCAAGGATTCAGGTTTGGAGCTCCTCCAGACTCCGGCAGCTACTATTTACTGCGTCAACATATTGCCGAGTGTATGACCGCCTACTGCGTTTGTACAGATGCAATCCGGTTGATATTAAACAGTCTGGACCCCTTCCTTTTCAGCTTTACTCCGAGATCCTTAATCTTCCCAATTGGCCACGTCAGGACTTGGTAACTTCCCCAATTCACCAAGTTCTTTCGTCTTGGGGCACCATCTTAATTATTACTTTCTGACCGAGTACCCATAGCTTCTCCGTTGACGTGGTAGGTTCTATGAAACGCATAGAACCTACCATGTTGGGATCCACCTCAATCGAATGGATAACTGCTTGACTGGCCGTCACTGCACTACTCTGCTTTTTAGCCATCCATTCTTCCACTTGGTTAGATAACCTCCAAAACTAGTTATTAATAATGTTCCTCCCAGTTTTGTCTTGTAGTCCCCGTGTGGCATTTTCCCATATCGAGTGCGATCGTGCCTCCAGATATGATTTTATCTCATCTTTCTTTTTTGCTACTTCTGCTCCTAACTCGTGGTAATGCGCTTCCACTGCTGAGTCTCCCTCAATTTGAGCTATGTTTATGGTGTAATCGATTTGGGCACGAATTTCCTCATCTAGTTTGGCTAACCCTAGAACCTCTTAGTCCCATGTTCCCTTCACCGGACTGCCTACTATCTTCTTTGTTAGTGTATTTGCTTGATCACTGAACTTCCTTGCTAATGATGCCACATCTTTCAACGTCTAGTCGGCTTTTACTAACCATATCTCATGATGTACGCGGCACGCGTGTGATACTGTT
The DNA here is from genome assembly GCA_009867245.2 of Adranes taylori. Taxonomy (NCBI): domain Eukaryota; kingdom Metazoa; phylum Arthropoda; class Insecta; order Coleoptera; family Staphylinidae; genus Adranes; species Adranes taylori. The sequence continues at coordinate 2,626 of WYDF02024424.1, read as the reverse complement.
TCACTTTTTTTATTTTATTTTAACACTGTATTAATTTATACCTGAAAACTAACTGTTATGGTCTTTAGTTGTTTCTGACTAACGACTGACATAATTTATAACTTTAATTATCGTATGATTTATGTTTAGTTTTGTTACTCCCGTTCGGCTCATTTTAATTATTAATTTAATCCTCACTTCTATCTATAAGTTATAGTTAATTCATGTAAATTTGTTAGATATTTATTTCGCTGAGTTAGTTAACTTTTAATGACTTTTCTCCCGGATCTTGATTCATACGTTTTCTTGGCTGTTGCCGCCGGTCTTTGGTCAGCCTTTGGTCGGTCTTTGGTCGGCCTTAGATTGCCTCTTATTTTTTTTTTATAAACTTATGCATTAAGTCCAAAATGTATTGAGCTTAATATTTAATTCGAGAACTGGAATGTAGAAACTTGGCGAGAGTCGTATTCTTATCAGAGCCAAACATATTAAAGTTAACGACAGAACATACCAGAAAACAGATGGTTTACTGGATTTGCTCTTCCGAGTCTAACCCATTGAATTACACTACTGATGATGAAAAGATGTATATGGATATCTTGCTACGTTCGAAAGCATTATATCGCAATTTCGATACAGGCATGCAAAAAACAGAGAAATCGATCTGCTAAATATAAAATATTGTGAAACCCTTATTGTAAACACATCTATCGCTAGGTACATCATACAATAGATGCTACTGTAAGCCAAGAAAACTTTAGCGAAAACGCTAATGACTGTGAATATAACATAAACAATGATGCTGTTGCTGAAAACATTAATCCTACTGCAGATGAAAACATTAACAACTCGAATGATTCCGGATGCGTTACTATGCTAATTGACAAAGAAGAACAAGAATTAGTGCCACATGTAGACGAAGATACTGGAGATATAAAACCATTAACATCTTTAGATTCCATAAAATATCGAGCAACACAATCGATCTATTTGAGACGTACCTACAGTAATTCGCCAATCATTATGATAAAACATATTCCGGGACTGAAATATTATTTTGAAAATGAAGACATAGCCAGTCGTCAGTTCCTAAGTGAACTTCAGCTGGAACATGATACTATAAAATACATTGAGATATTTCGGCTTATTTTTTCAATCCTTGCACTAATATTGGAATGATCAGCTAAACACATTAAAGTACCTATAAAACGATGTAAATATTTATCATTGATCGTAAATTATATGCTTATGTAAAATAAATATGTATTATTTTAAATAATTTGTTTTATTTATTTGCTATTGTAAATAGATCTTTATTTGCCTAAAATCGGATGAGAAGTTGTATTGAAAATATTAATCGTCTGGTTTTATTGCAAATGTTAGTTAAAAAAAATATTATTTAGTTACAAATAGCTATAAAAAAAAATTCAAATAAAAAAATTTAAAAGAATCCAAGTGGTATACGCACCTTTTCCTTTCAAATACGTAACTCAAATTAAAAATAATGCAAGTGTATACGCACCTTTACCTTTCAAATAAATCGCATTACATAACCTCAAAGATGAATGACAACGGGAAGTGCACTGACTGTAGCCATATTGGATTTTCAAATGATAGCTGTCAAACCACCAAACTATTTATGATAAACCCCATACACGACAACGTGAAGAAGAAGAGTACGTTTAGAACGAGTTGAGTCAAGGTCATAATGTTCCTAGCCCAAAATTCAAATCGGTACTTTCACCTAATCCACCATATTGATCCCTGTACATTTTTGGGCATCCCTGTAGCATCTCAGCACTCTTATGAAAATTCAAAATGAGGCCCAAAAAAGCATACTAGTATACTAATCCAATGCATACTAGCTTTAAACAAATTATTTATTTATCAACGACCATCATATGTATGTACATATTACCTATTTATCAACATGAACGACCACCAGATGTATACATTATTTATTAATGCATCACCACATTATTATCGAAAATATTTTTCCGCCATATGCATATGCCGCCATTTAACGCTGAATTTCCAATGCAATATACAGCAGAAATCTGTAAAAAATGCAGGAATCTGCCAAATTTACGTTACCAACAACACACATAGTGTTCGTTCGCGTGTAAAACCATAGTTTAGATATGTTGTGAGATGTTCGCGTTCGTTAGCACATGGTAGAGATATGTCGCGAGATGTTCGCGTTGTTAACACTGGAAAAATGGTCCATAATATTATAGATGATACAATGCATATAATTTCCCTTCTATCTTCCCCTTTCACCCCTTTTCTCCCCTTAATCCCACTTATCCCTACATATCCTTATTACCCTACTCATCACTATTATCTCAACTCACACCTATTACCCTTACTCACCCCTATTATCGGAACTCACCCCTGCTCTACCCCATTACCTTACTTTCTTGTCCACCTTCCCCTTATCTTCCTAGACTACTTCCCACGCTATCCTCGTTCAAGTCGTCCCGTTCACTGTGCGTGTGCTGGACGCGTGTGCTGAGTCTGCTGTCTCACCACACGCCACTGCTGGTTAGCTGGCCTATACCTACTTAAAAAGCGACTTGTACAAGATGTATGACGTCATTTCATGAAATGACGTATGTGTCACGTATGAAATGACGTCATACATCTT